>JAVJIF010002198.1:0-283669 GCA_038442645.1 Agave tequilana | reverse complement strand
GCTTCCATCGCTAGTCCCTCCCTGAGGATCACGACCCGCATAGCCATTGCTACCGCGGATTAGAATTGAGCACCCTGCACATCCTCACTTTAAATCTAAACTTCATTATTTTGTGTGCAGGTAAAAACTCAATCAACCCATAAAATCAAATAGAAAGAGAACAAAAGTGTTAGTAGTTTCGGAAAGTATTCTGAAAGGAGAAAATATTTGAAGTATTATTGTAGAGTTCAACTAATTTATAAGTTATAGGAAAACTAAAATTTTCATTCCTAAACTTAGTCCTTTATTCAAAACTTGTTATCAATCAAGGTAAGAGTCAAACTGTTTTTCTCATCTAGTCTATTATTTTACCTTAATTCATATGGACCTTCGTGACTGTGAAATTTTGACTAAGGGTTTTTTACTCAACTGTTATGCCTTATTTTATTTATTTATTTTTTATATTTTTTTTGTACTATTATTCCTTAGTTTTATTAGGCTTTCTAATCTTCCCATCTAACTAATCTTTAATCGGTGACCCCTAAACCGGACAGTCTTAGGGAACCAGGTGAGAAAACACTTCATGGACTTAAGGACTCGAACAAAAAAAGCCACAAAACTAGGAATTTTATTATATGGACCACTTTTAGCCGTGAATACTTATGCTTTATGGGGCACAATATCCAGCTTAATCCGAGAATTTTTGATATATATATATATATATATTATATTTATAGGCATAAGAACTTTTTATTTTTGAACCTAAGTGTGTAAGTGAATAAAGCAGCATATTTTATCAAGGTAATAATCAAGACTAAATTACTTTTCAAAATTTTCTTTCTAACTATAGAAATCAACACATAATCTTATTTGACAAAGTATAAGAAAATTCTAATTATGATTCTCCTATTCCTTAAAATTGACTTAATTTCTCACAAAAAATAAGTCCAAATATTGCTCTCTTTTCAAAAAGTTTTTTTAAGAAAGAAAAATGTTAATTTTTTTAATAAAAAGAAAACTGGTGTTATGTTACAATCCTCTCCCACACCTATCTCATGCATTGTCCTCAATGTATAAATGAATGATAGATGCATGAAAAAGAAGAAAGGGAAGGAAAATATTACCTTAAGGTAGTGGTTCCGGTGGTGTTTAATTGGTCAAGCATTGCTACCCATCAATAAAATATGGTGGTTGACGACCCACTTTTATTGTCCTCTTTTCTATGTACAAATTACAATTACCAATATGAATAGGATCATGAAAGATCTTATCATGAAACTTGTTCCCTTTACATTACTGGTCTTGAAAAATCATCACCAAGTCTATTATGATCAATAACTATACATACAACAAAAGGATGTGACTTAGTAAAATAATTGACCTGGATTCAACAGTAATAGGTTCGGGAACCATTACTAACTCAGAAAATAAACTTTAGTCTAGAGAGTCTGTTTTGGTTCATGAGTTGAGTCTAATTTAAGGAATTAAAATTCACATTTTTTCTTCCATCAATGAATGTGACTATCCAATTTGGTGATTCAATTTCTAGATCTATAGGTGCGAGAATAAATATTGGCTTCGAAAATTGGTCCAAATTGGGTAATGATACTAGAGTCAACATAAAGCTAAAAATGAAAATTGAATCACAAGGTTGAGGATTAGGGTCACATCACATTCAAGTTCAATCTCATGAAGGAAAAAACTTGCAAATTTGTGTCCAAGGTTATAGTTTAGTCATGTTCAAAATTTGTGTGATGAAATTGAGTTCTTGATCAAAGTCTCTAAGACACCAAGATTCTTTGTTCCCATATCATATATAGCTACTGGGCATCTGGAATGGTCTCGAATATGTGTATTAGGGAGACTTTCCTCATTACTATCTTTCACTATGTGGATGTAACGACTCAATGTGCTTCATAGCCTTTTAATAGATTGCGAAAATTATTTTTGGACTTAATCTGGTTTTCGATTCCCTATCTGAGTTCATCGGGATCTTTCTTCTTTGTGGGACATGGAACAGGCGTAAGAATCTTGGATTTAGGAGTCTTGTTGGAATTGTAAGTCCATCATTTTTAGCTTTGTTCTTGGGACTCAATCATGAACTTTATACTTTTCATAGCTGATTGAAAAATGAAAAAAAGGATTTACCGTGTAGCTTTGGGCTAACGGGTCGTGTCCATGAGGAGGAATGCAATGAAAGCTTTTCTGTGTTTTGTTTCGAAAGCTAAGAATGGTGCTAGTTTTTTAGTTTGAAAAGATAATGGAAGAAGGGAAATGATTAAAAGAAAAATTTACAAATTTGGAGAAGGCTTTGGAAAAGGTGATTTAAAAAGCTTTGTAAAGTGATTTGTTGTTTTTAATATAAGAAGGAGAAGATCTGGGCTCACTAATTTTATTTACTTAACTACTTATCTCAAGAACATTTTTAGTGCATCACTTTTATCATAGGCAAAAAGCTTAATTTCTTTTAGTGTTCAGTAAAACACATGAGATGATTTTGGATCAAATCTTGAGGTCTTTCTTAACACAACATTAAAAATAGAATATTAAACCATCAGAGCGAAGAGGCAAGTATGGAATAAAAACAATTAACAACAGTTTGTGGTTTGAAAATCCAAGTTTAAAAGAAAAGCATCATCATGAGCTTTCAAGAATAATTTAACTTTAGGCAATATAATTCAAGAGAGTTCTTCCATAAAATTCAATCGAGAGAGAGGAGGTAGAAAAGAATAATTAGTGAGCCAGAAAAATGATTTAGCTACTCATTATGAAATGAAAACAAATAAGAGATTGACAATTAAATACAAACATTCAAGTTGAGTTGGAATAGCAAGTAGAAGCTCCTTTGATTGTCACTTCAAAGACGAATTACACACTCAATTCCGCTCTTCCTCTTTTCTAGTCTAAACTAAAAAAGAATAAAGAGGAGATACAACTTCTCCAAGCTATCTAACAATGTTCCTAAACACTAAAAATGGACAATAAATTTAATCCTAGTCCTCCTCGTAATTTTCAGTACAACACCTTGCTTTTATATAGGCAAAAACCCTGAGGTAAAGAAGTAAGGAGATAAGGGAGCAAACGGTCCCCTTATCTCCACCACAAGCCGCGATCCGCAGCTTGGATGCGGATCCGCGGCCAGGATGGGCCAAGTGGCCACATCCTGGTGGAGCGATGATTGGCGTGGATTTAGGCTCCCTTTTATCTTGCTGGATTCACTGTTGCAGCTACCGGATTTGATGAAACAATCCTTGATTTGTTGGCTTCAACCGCTTGATTTAGGAAGATTCATTTTAACCAGTTTTCAAACTCTCTGATTTGCTAAGATCTGCCCTGATTCTCTGATTTCAAATTTATTCTGAATTAAATGGGCTTTTGGGCTCGTTTCTCTGGCCTATCTTTAGCAATGGGTCTGCATTTTATAAAGAAAAATAGGATTTATTAATATGATTTATTTAGATAACATGCATGGTAATGTGTGACAATATGTATGCAATATATGTGACCGATCACACTTCCCCACTTATCTTTTGCTCTCCCTCGAGCAAAATATCAAATCTATCCTAATCAATTATTAGACCACTTTCGCAGGTCACTCGATCACACTGAGCATGTGCAACAAACCGTTAAACCCCTAGATTACCCTAGAGGACGAGTTTCATCTCGTGAGGGTTTTCAGCGGATTGCACCTACAAAATCCATAAAGAAAAGAAAAGATGTTAGTGTTTTCGAGAATATTTTGAAATAGAAAATATTTGAAGTATATTTGTAAGGTTTAAGTAATCTATAAGTTTATAGAATTTTTCATTCCTAAACTCAGTCTCTATTCAAAACATGTCATCATTCAAAGTACGGAGTCAATTGTATTTCTCATCTAGTCTATTACTTTACGCTGAGTCATATGCACTATTGTGACTGTGAAGTTTGACTAAGGGTTCTTTAACATTAACTCCTATGCCTTATTTATTTTTGGTGGTATTTATTCCTCAATTCCATTAGGCTTTCTAATCTACCCATGTAACGGCCTTTACTCAGTGACACCCAAACCAGACAGTTTTAGGGCACCAGGTGAGAAAACACCCTTAAGGACTTAAACATCGAGCTGACAAGGCCATGAAACCAAAGGTTTTTATTATAAATGTACCCCTTTTAGACGTGAATACTTATGCTTCATGAGGCACAAATACCCAGCTTAATTAGAGGATTTTATATATATATTTTTTCTAACTTATCTAATTATTTTTTTCATAAATACCAAGGCTTGCTTAGGCCAAAGCACCTTAGCTATTCATAATTAATTCTTTATTTTTTTATACATATATAGTTTTTTTTTTTCTTTTTCTTTTTATTTTATAAGGCATAAGAGTCTTTGTTTTTGAACCCTAAGTGTGTAAGGTGTATAAAGTGTGCTATTTCATAAGGTCAAGATCAAGACTAAATTACTTTCACACATTTTCTTCTAACCCTTAAAATCAAACAAGTCATCTTATTTTGACCAAGTGTAAGAAATCCTAATTATGATTTTCCTATTCCTTAAAATTGACTTAATTTCTTACAAAAAATATATCAAAATATTGTTCTTACCTTTCAAAAGTTATTTTTATATTAGTCATTTTTTAGTTTTTTTTATATTAGTCATTTTTTTTATATTAGTCATGTTAGAACCCTCCCTCACACTTATCTCATGCATTGTCCCCAATGTATGAAAGAAATGTATAGATGTATGAAATTAAAATGAAAAGAGGAAAGTTATCGATACACTGGGTCAAAAAGACCCATAGCCGTTTCATTTACCGGCACCGATTCCAAGAAAGGTTTAAGACGTTGACCATTTACCTTAAAGTCATTTCCATCTTGGGGTCACTGATTCTATTGCACCGTGTGGAAACACCAGTTTTTACAACGAATGGCCCAGTCCATCTTGATTTAATTTCCTGAAAAAAGATGAAGCCTAGAATTATAGAGTAAGACTTTTGTCCAGGGACAAAAATTTTTCTTATGATATGTTTATCATGAAAAATCTTAACTCTATCTTTAGCGATCTTAGCATTTTTATAAGCCTAATTTCTTAACTCCTCTAATTCGAAAATTTTAATTTCTGAAGGTCACCTACCTTAGTCAAGTCGAAATTTAATTGCTTGATTGCCCATAAGGCCTGGTGCTCTAACTCAACGGGTAGGTGACAAGCTTTACCATAGACTAACCTATAAGGAGACATCCCTAGAATCGTCTTGAAAGCGGTCCTGTAGGCCCATAGGGCATCTACAAGTTTGGTGGACCAATCTTTCTGGTTTTGGCTCAAGTCTTCTCCAATATAAGCTTGATTGTCTATTGGGAACCTCAACTTGCCCACTGGTTTGAGGATGATAAGGTGTGGACAACTTGTGAGTGATGGCATACTTTCGCATAAGTGCTTCAAAGGATCTATTGCAAAAGTGAGTGCCATTATCACTGATGATAACACGAGGGGTTCCGAAGCGTGAAAAAATGTTCTCTTTCAAAAACTTTATGACAACTTTGTTATCATTAGTTCTATAAGGAATAGCTTCTACCCACTTGACACATAGTCCACAGCAACCAATATGTATTGGTTCTAAATGAATTAGGAAATGGACCCATAAAGTCGTGCCCCAAACATCAAAGAGTTCTATTTCTAGAATGGGTTGAGGGGCATCATATTTCGTTTTAAGATCCTTCCTACCATCTGGCATCTAGGGCACGTCTTGCAAAATTCATAAGCATCTTTGAATAAAGTAGGGCCAATAGAACCCACTTTGTAACACTTTTTCAGCTGTCTTGGGGGACCAAAGTGTCCACCGCATGCAGGTCGTGACAAAAGGATAGAATACTCTTAACCTTCTAATCGGGAATGCATCTCCTGATAATTTAGTCAGAATAGTACTTAAAAAGATACGGTTCCTCCCAAAAGAAATACCAGACTTGGGATAAGAACCGGTATATATCATTTTTGGACCAATGAGATGGAGTTTAGTTTGTGACTAAGTAATTTACTATATCATAATACCAAGGTTCCCTAAAGATAGCTAAGAGATTTTCATCAGAAAAATCCTCATTTATGGGTAATTCATTGTATGGGGAATTAGGGATTCGTGAGAGATGGTCAGCAACGACATTTTCTATGCCTTTCTTGTCTTGAATCTCGAGATCAAATTCTTGAAGAAGGAGGATCCAACGAATGAGTCGGGCCTTGGAATCCTTCTTCATCATGAGGTATCTAAGCGCAGAATGATCGGTGAAAATGGTGGTTTTGGACCCTAGTAGGTAGGGACGAAATTTCTCTAAGCCAAACACTACTGCCAAGAATTCCTTCTCAGTCATAGTGTAGTTCAATTGAGCGTCATTGAGAGTCCTAGAGTAGTAAATCACGTGCTGCTTGTTATCAATGTGTTTATCCTAAGACAGCACCTATGGCAAAATCGGAAGCATCGCACATGATTTGAATTGCTTAGACCAATCCTGTGCAGATATGATTGGTGCAGAAATAAGCTCTCTCTTAAGTTTCTCCCAAGAATTCATACATTCAGCATAAAAAGTGAAGAACACGTCCTTAGCTAACAGATTAGTCAAGGGCCTAGCAATCTTACTAAAATCCTTGATAAATCTTCGATAAAAACCGGCGTGTCCTAGAAGGATCTAATATCCTTCATGCATTTGGGCATGGGAAGCTTTGCAATAACCTCATTTTTGGCTCTATCAACTTCAATTCATTTCTTGGAGATTTCACGACCCAAGACAATTCCATGTTTACTATGAAGTGGCATTTCTCCCAGTTCAGTGTCAGATTTTTCTCAGCACAATATTGGAGGACAAGTTCTAAAGGTGGAGATATTGAGTGAATGAATCTCCGTAGATGGAGAAATCATCCATAAAGATCTCTAAGAATCATGCTACCATATCAGAGAAAAGACTTAGCATGTAACGTTGAAATGTTGCAGGGGCATTGCACAAGCCGAAAGGCATTCGACTATAAGCAAATGTCCCAAATGGACATGTGAACGTAGTCTTTTCTTGGTCCTCAGGAGCAATAAGAATCTGATTATACCCCAAGTAACCATCCAAGAAACAATAATACTCGTGGCCAGTCAATCGTTCAAGAATTTGATCAATGAAGGGAAGTGGAAAATGGTCCTTACGAGTTGCAGCATTAAGCTTCCTATAGTCAATGCAAACTCGAATCTTTGTGAGAAGTCGAGTTTGGACCAACTCTTTTTTCTCGTTTTCCACTATGGTGAAACCGGATTTCTTTGGAACCGCGTGGATAGGACTGACCCATTGGCTATCAGAAATGGATAGATTATCCCATTGTCTAAGAGTTTCACAATTTCAGCATGAACAGCCTCTGCATTATAGGGTTTAACCTACACTGCGGGTCTCTTTTAGGTGTTGCACCTTCATTGAGATGAATGCGATGTTAAACTTTGATTGGATTTAATCCTTTATATCAGTCATAGTCCAACCAATGGCTTACCTATGTTTTTAGAATAGCTTTAAGATCTTCTCTTTCCTGTCATTTAAATGGGAGGCAATGATGACAGAAAAGGTCTCTTGTTCGCCTAGATAGACATACTTGAGATGCGCAGGTAAGGCTTTCAATTCAAAAAGAGGAAGGCTCACTAGAAGGATTAGTCAAATTTGTTGGCTCCATATTTGGTGAAATAGGGTTTGAGGCCCAATTCACATCAGACTTAACAACCTGATTAAGATTAAAATCGTCAGACTCTAACCTAAAGTCACACTCAGTTCTAGTTTCAATTCTTCCCTATGTTCACTTGTTAAGTTCTCAATGAGGGTTGACTTCAAATGTTTGGTCCTCAACATCACGAGGTTGTTTTCCTAGGTTGAAGACATTGACTTCTCTAGTCATGTCCCCAAATTTTAACCTCATGGACCCATTCCTACAACTGATGATGGCATTGGCTGTAGTAAGGAATGGTTGCCATAGGATAACAGGAGTTTGAGCCCAATGATTGGACACAGGTTGTGTCTCTAGAACTATGAAATCGATAGGATAAAAAAACTCCCTGACCCGGATAAGGACATCATTAATATCTCCTTTTGAAACTTTTACTGAACGGTCAGCCAGTTGGATAGTGACTCGAGTTGGACTAAGATCGCTCAACACGAGTTGTTGATAAACTGAGAATGGAAGCAAGTTGATAATTGCCCCTAAGTCAAGAAGTGCACGACTAATCTCGGCTTGTCCTATTGTGCAGGCAATGGTGGGACTACCTGGATCCTTGTACTTAACAGGGATTAGAACCGATAGTAGCTCACTAATGTTAGTGGTTAAGAAGACCTTTTAGGTACATTAGTCTTTCTCTTCTTGGTGCACATGTCCTTAAGAAACTTAGCAAAGGATGGGACTTGTTGGATGGCTTCAAGAAGTGGCACATTTATCTTCACTTGATTAAATATCTCAATTATCTTGTCCATGTGTGAATTTTGCTTGTTGTTTTCAGCCTATTAGGAAATGGTACCATAGGCTGGTGCACCTGACTAGTTGACTTATCTTTTTCAGATTCGTTCGATTTGGAAGGATTTCGATTAGATGAGGTGGATGCTTGATTTTGGTTGTGCTGAATGGGATTAGATGGTATTGACACTTGGTTATCAACTTTCTTTTCCTACCTCAATGTATGAACAATATTACATTGATTCATTGCTTGATCTCAGCCAAACGAGGTTGTTGAGAATTCCTAGGATTTGTTATTAGCTGACTAGGCAAGGTACCCTTTTGTCTCTCATTCTGTGGAGTGGCTAATTGGCTCATTTGAACCTCTAATCTCTGTATAGTTTGCATGAGAGAATCTTGATTTTTTATGTATCTTTTCATGTTTCTCCCAAAGTCAGTCATTCTCCTTTCTAGTTGAGGATTCTGGAAGGAAGATTGTGGAGCTTGGTGGGAAAAATTTTATTGATAGTTTGAAAAGTTAGGTGGATGGTTGGGAGAATTATGTGGAAATTGAAAAAGTTGGGTTGATGATTGGAAGAATTATTAGCATGATGGAAGTGGCTTGCAGGATTTGACCGTGAGTGGTCATTGTTATTTTGGCTCCATGAGAAATTAGGGTGATTTCTCTAGCCAAGATCGTACGTTGGTGCGTAAGGATTATTGTTCGGCCTTGAAAAGCCGCATTTATCGGTTCAGGGTATTGTTGCTGAGCCTGAAAACCAAGACACTCCTTAAACACATGATTCATGGCTTGATAGTAGGTACATCCTGGAGTTGGAAATTGTTGGGCTGACTTGATTGACTGGACTGATTCCTTAGTGTCTAAAGCTTCCAGTCTTCTTGCTAGGTTAGCTAACTTAGCCTCATTAGCTATGGATGAATCAATTGAATGGAGACCTCCTTTTGAAGAGGGAGTTTGAATTCCTAGAGGTTTCACTAGTAGGTTCCCATTGGATGGTCTTTTCAGCTAGGTTTTCATATAAATTCCATCTTTCATTTTCATCCTTCTGCAAGAATCCCCCTTGGCACATACTTTCTAAGAGGCTTTGGGTAGAATAGTCTAAACCGTCATAAAGAATTTGGCATTGTCTCCATTTCTCTATTCCATGATGAGGACATTGGACAAGGAGGTCTTTAAAACGTTCAAAGTACCTCCAAAATAGTTCACTAGGTTCTTACTTGAATTGCATTATATTCTTCCTAATGAGAGCGGTCTTATGAATTGGATAAAATTTCTTCAAGAAGACCTTGATGAAACCATCCCAAGATGTGATAGAGCTGGCCGCTAGCTGTAAAGCTATTTCTTGGCTAAGTCCTTAAGAGCGAAAGGGACAAATCTTAACCTAATAGCATCCCTACTAGGTGTGGGATTTTCATCATTAGGCATACTTTCTCAAATTCTCTTATGAAGAAATAGGATCTTCGGACTCTAAGCCATGAAACTTGGGGAGTGTGTTGATGAATTGAGTCTGAACTCAAAATTATATTCACCAACTGACGGAAGTAGAATGCAAGATGAAGTGAGGTTCTAATGGGATAGAACTTATCCTAAAATGATGTGTTGAGCCATAACCGTATCTGATCTTGGTCAAACTTGGGTGGTGATGTGTTTCTAGTCAACCTAAATGAATTAGGTTCTCTTGACCACAATTGCATATACAAACACAATCACAATCACAAACAAGTTTACCAGTAGTCAACAAAAGTAATCAACCAAGCCTAGTCTAAGGTAACCTCGACCTAGACAACTCCTAACTGGTTGATTGTCCACAGGAGGTATAATTAGACTTTGACCACAAGCTAATCAGCTAGGTCAGGGCAAGATTGGTGGGAGGTATCCGTGCAAAAGCGACGGGCCTAATTAAGCCAAACTACCAGCCTTCGGGGTTTCGCCCCTCAATCCCTTTCCTAGACACTGCTTTGGCAAGAGTCAAATTCCAACACCTTCCCCCTTAGGATAATCTCCTAGTTGTTTGGTGGGAGAAATTCGTGTAAAATTTTCTTGAATCAATGAAGAATTACAAGGATCAATACTCCGATTACAAGAGAGGAAAGATGTTCACGCTTGAATCTCCCCTTTGTTTAGTGCTGAGTTCTTGATGTGGCGGTGGAAAGTGAACCTTGTTTTTGTTGACCAGGTGAATGTCAGGACCTCTTGGGAATCCTCTTTATGGATAGCGGACAGAGTAACACAGCTCCTGTCCACCAAGAATCTCAAAGAGATTGTAGGCAAAGACCAACTTGTACGCAGCAAGTTGTTAGAAGAGTTGAACTCTCTCTTTCTTTTCAGTGGAGGTCTTGGTGCTTCTACAGCTCGCAACCGAAATTTTTTTTTTTACTTAGAATTTTTCGATTCCCCCTTCTTCATAGCAAACGGGCTATTTATAGAGGTTTCAGGGGGTGAAAGTGTCTCCTAAAAAATGCTCCATAATGGGTGTTAACTCCCTCATTAAGTGGGCAGTAATTGACCCAGTAATGAGGGCAGTTATAACCGAGATGCGGGTTTTGACCTTTGCGTCTTGTTGCTGAAGTAATACTGAGACGTGGATTTCAACCCTCGCGTCTTGGTGTTGCAGTGATGCTGAGACGCAGGTTTTAACCCTCGCGTCTTTGTGTTGCAGTGATGCTGAAACGCGGGTTTTGACCCTCGCGTCTTTGTGTTACAGTGATGGCTATGATTAGCCTTGCGCCTGTGGTTTGGATCCTGGTTTCTAATGATTTGTCTTCAGAAATTTTTATAAAGCCTACAGAACCCCCTCCAAAATTTTCGATATTCCGCGGTTGACTAGGACGGATTTCGAAATACTTGGACTCTGGTTGAATTCATACTTCTCATGATTGGACTGACAATCAATTGAGATACTCTGTGCTTGATCTTGTCTGGACTATGGTCTTTGTGAGTGTACTGTAAAATCCTTTGAAGTTACCAGAGGTGATTGTGGTGAGTGTCTAGATACGCAGTCCAGACTTCTTCAGTGCTTTGAGCTGGTTGTTGGTGTACTGTGGAGCCAAGGGTAAACAGTCATCTGCTTGTGCCAGTGTACTGTTGAACTGATTTGCAGAAGCAAAGACTAAATGCAAGTCTTATAGACGCAGTCCTCACTCAGAGTGGGGACGCATCTATTAGTTTACTGAAGAAACGCCGCTCTTAGAGGGATGCGATCTTTGAAGTGAAGACGCAACTCTACTCTATTGACCAGACCCAGCTTTAGCCTCGCTGAAGAGATGCGACTTTTAGAGGGACGCGACTTTGTTAGACGCTAGTCCGCGTTTGGGCGCATTGTCATTTGTCCGGCGAAGTTTGAGGGGACATTTCTCCTTTGGCGCGCGAATTTTATGTAGCATTTAATATGCACGCCACGTGTCGGGCGGGGATTAGGCCTTGAGCCAAGCGTCGCGTATCTCTCCGGATCACTGTGCCTATAAAGACAACAGTCTTTCAAGAGTCATCATTAGACTCTTCTTCATCTTCGCTAAGCCTTCTGTCGAGAGTTAAGAAAAAGCTTAAAAGTTTTTTTTTCAGTTTTAACATCTTCAGTACTGATTTTATGGTTGAAATGGACCCAAAAGTTAAGCATGTGACTTCGTCCTCGAGCACTGCTGCTTTTGAGACTCAGATGGGCGTTTCTTCCACGCAGGAGGCCCTATTTCAGGTAGTAAAATCATCTGATTTGGTTTCCGCCATTAAGGGGCTTATAGAGTTCTTTCAACTCTGAAGTCCCTTTTGAGTATGAACCGCCAACTCGAGGCTCGTGCCCGTGTTTGATCGTCAGACATGATTTTTTTGAATTGGTGGCCAAGATGCGAGTTTGATGACTTCTGCGTCTTTGCTTTCTCAATCTGAGTCCATATCTGTTTGTTGAATGCGGGCCTCATCGAGCCCTGCGTTTTGAGTTCAGCACTCAAAATTTTTCTAAGTGTGAGGAGTTCGGATGCAGACTTCTTATGATTCTCGCGTCTTGTATGATCAGGCACAAGTTTGAGTGATTTTCGCATCTGAGTCCGATATTTAGAAAAAATTTTATGTTATGGATCTTGAAATGGGGCTCCATGCATGCCTTGTATTCTTTGAGTTTGGACGCAGATTTTACTGATTTTTACGTCTGGATTCATTCCTGCATTTGAATTTCAAACACTTAGCCTTTTTCTTTCAGATTTCTGACCAAGTGTTGTCCTCTTTGCAGTACGATACTCCTCCAACCCTTTGTCAAAAAAGTGCCACTTTGGGCACGAGGTGACGCTGATCATAATCTGCCCTTCGTGCTTAGAGAACTGCTCCTATGACTACTGGTAAGTCAAAGGAGCGAAAGGAGAGGATCTCCAAGGACAGTATGGTGACCCTTCGGGAGACTATCTCTGATGGGCATTCGAGATGGATTCTCGCATTCCATTACGGAAGCCAGTTTTCTTCTTCGGTGATGACATTGACGAGGATGATAGGATTTTACATGGTGGAGATTATAAGTGGCTCTGTCAGATAGGGGACAGGAGGTTTTTCTTCCCAATATGGGGAGGATGTATCCCCTGTCTTATCTTCTGTACATGTCCGTTCACCGGGCGATGGACTGGGATCTGTTCCGTTATGTCTCCAGTGTTTCTCTCGGCAGATTAGGTGCCAAAGAAATACACTCTGCTGGCCATGGGAAAGAGGTCGTTGGTTTATTTCCCAGGTTTGTTAGATCTGAATATCTGAGAGGAGAAACCCTCAGCTTGGCGCTGCTTTCATCAACCAGTTACGAAAGTTAGGGTGATTTTCCCGTCGACTTTCGTCCGCTCGGGTGGGTTCATTCTACCAACAACTCCTTGTGGGTTAGGATGGTTGAATTTGTTCTTGTTAAGTTCAGGGCTCTGCTGCAACAGTAGAGTTATATCACTCGGTCAGGGCTGTACAGTATGGTCTCCCGCAAAGTTCTCACAATTTTTATGGCCTCCTGGAGCATTATAATCTTTTGACGGGTACATTTTTTACTCCAGTTGGAGAGATGGGACTCGCTCTTCATGAACTGTATGAAGTCTCGAGGCTAGTTATGGGAGATGCCCCTTATGAAGAATACGTCCGATTTCTGAAGAACTTCATCTCTTGAAGAATAAGGACCCTCAGGTGTACGAGACATACTGGGAAGTGCTGTGCCACTTCCACATCTGCGGCCAAATAACCTCCTGGAGGAACAGGGGTGTCAAGTATATGTCCTGGGCGAGCTACCATTCAATGGTATAAATGAGAAGGATAGCCCAGTGACCAGTCTGGCTCCTTGCACTGACAAAGAAATTGCTGAGAGGATCAACGCCTCTGCGAGCGCTTACACCACGGAGTCAAATGAGGTACTTTCAAACCTGATACGATTTTGAAAGTTTTCATTACCAGGACCGAGTTCCCATTTCTGACCGGGCTCTATTGGCGGGCTTCCTCATGTTATGGCTGAAACGTTGTGTGGTGCCAACACTGCCACATGAAGTAATTGTTGCCGATGTAGTATACCCGGCAGTTTTGCTTGCCTACGGAAAGTCTATCGCCTTCCTTCCAGCAATTGTGGCTGGAATTCAAAGTGGGTTACGGGCTCTGGTTAAAAGCCAGTGCCAAGTGGAGGCTATTGTTGACTCCAAGGGCTGGCCAGAGGTTGATTCGGAGGGAAGGCCAAGAGTGAAGACTCCAAACCCCAGAATCGAGCTCCCATATACGTACCTGATGGCTTGGCACGTCATGCACTGCCCTTCACTAATGACGGCGGTGCCTCTTTCTGCAGGGTTTGTTCCCTTCGTGCAGAAGCTGGAAAATTCGAGCTGGTCTTGCTATTACATTTTCTACGTTCGGAAATGTATTTGAACGCTTCGAACTATCACTTCGACCGTTGCTTCCACGAGATCGTCGGAGCAGCTTATGGAGAAATTTGCCGATCTTACGGGACCAGATGATTTCACAAGGCTACCATCAGGAGTCTTCTGGTGGCTGATTAATATTCGGCCTAGATATCTGCTTTTCCGGCAAAGGAATTCATGTACGATCGAGCCTTACATGCCCAGTCGTTTCGCTCGATAGTTCGGCTATGATCAATTATATATTGGCAACCCCAATGCTAACCTCTCCTTCGGTGGGAATTTATTTGAGGGTGCTCGGGCATGGTACTACAGCAGGGCTGGAAGGACAAAGCTATTTCAATCTTCCTCACAAGACGCCTAATTGTTACACCAGCCTCAACTTTTGTACATGGTACTCCCTGGCTAGTAGAAGCCTAGTTTTGGAATAAATATCTCGTGCATTACGAGCATCAAAACGTCTTATAAGGACAAGTTGGAGTCCAACAAACAGATGCGAGTCATTGACGAATATCAGGTAGCCGAGAAGGAAATATGAGGGGAAGCCGGGATGGAAACAAAGGTAGCAGCACCCACGGGGCGACCTGCTAAAAAGAGTCGGCAGGCTGTGTCCAAACGTTCACACAGTTCTGCTTCCAAGGGCAAGCCTATCCTGAAGAAGGCTAGGAAGGAATCGGAGGCTGGAACTTCAATGCCCGAGGTAGTTCCTTCTAGTGTTGAGGAGCAGAGGGAGGAAGATGAAGAGGAGGTCCCCTTCTTCATCCTCGCGGTTTACACAGCAGGGGCCCGTGATCTTAGAAGAGGGAGAACTTGCCGGTCAGCCCGTCATGGCTGAAGAGGTCGAGCAACCCGACGTGACCTGGTAAGGAGGAATGATGTTGAGATTCCGGGGATCTCAACTCAACCTGGGCCTTCTTCAGTTCATGAAAGAGGGTTGAGTTGCAACAGCCTGGGTCTTCCAGTATATTAATGCCCACCTCGCGGGTTGTCGACCCCAGCCCTACTACTGGGGTACTCAGTGGTAAGGTCTCGATTGCTGAGACCTCCTGTGTTGAACTGTCGTCTTCATCGTCCGAAGAACATGGATATTATTCTGGCGAAGAAGTTAATTTTGGCGATGAACCTGCTCTTCCTGATACGAGCAAATTCGTATATCTCAGAGGAAGAGATATAGGGATGTGACCCTGTGACGGTTTGCCGATAGCAATGATTGCTGCTACTGAAGGTATTTTCCTTTCTTCTTGAACTGGCTCCTCATCAAGTTTGGGAAGAGTTCTGACATTTCCTTTTGATTTCTTTCTCAGGGTTGGCTGTCGACAGTAAAGCCATAACTTCTTCTCATATTGAGGAGATGATCCAAGAGCTGGCCCAGCAGGAGGGCCTTGAGGCTCCTGTTACCGGAATGCTTCAAGAGAGTGCAACCGTCGAGGTCAGGGAGGCCTCAACCCCATACGACCTATCTAGGAATTCGCCATCTTCAGATCCTCAACTTGGTAAGAGAATACTGACGTATTGGATACTCTCCTTTTATTGTTATCACTGACATTTTATTGGTATGGTTTGCAGAGAGCACTGGTGGAGCTCAATTAGAGGATCCCGTGGCAAGCATTGGTGCAGAAGATAGTACAGTTCAAACTTCAGACGGGGAACCCAATGCCGTAAGGTTTGTTGTTGCTCTGTTACAGTGAAAGCTGCTACGACAATAACTGTCCCGAAGGTATGGTGACTACCTCAGTATCTGATGAACCTATCGTCGGCCTCACTCCTGCGTAAGTTGAACTGGTTCCCTTCTCTCATCCTGTCATGGAAAGGGGGTCCAGGAGTACATCAGTAGGGTTATCTCCAGCTAATGACATCATGGAAGAGCTAGCACATCAAATGGTGCAACAATTTTTGCTTCCATGAGATCTTTTGTTGACCTGATCCTTTATGGGGGCAGTTCTTTCAAGTTTGCCCGAATACTTCTCGAAAATCAGATCAAGAACATTGGCCACACTGGGAGTCCTTCGCAGGCTAGGGCATGCCTGATGTTGGTTGAGCAGCTGGGGAACCCCTAAAGGAGCTCAAGGCTCTGGAGAATAGTGGCTCGGTAGTTGAGGCTCGGATGACACTGAGTAAGCTTCTCGCCGCTCAAGAACATGAGCGAAAGGAGATGGAGGAGCAAATAGCTGAAGAGGCCCTCCATCTCGAGCATTTCAAGATGACCACCAAAGATTGATTGGCGATTCTAAGGAATCTGAAATCGTCATACAGAGTGCAGAGCAAGTTATCACCACCGCTCGAATTACCATTGCCAGGGCGCAAGCCTTGATTGAGACCAATGAGCAGAAGCTTGTTGTTGCTAGAAAAAGGCTAGAGGAGCAGGAAACCGCCAGGACACAGGTTGAAGAAAACCTCTCTGCTCATTCCTCCAGATTGGAGTCTCTTCAGGTGCAACTGGCTACGAAGAAATTTTTTGTCTGAGGAGGAGCTGCGGGTCCAAGCTCTGGTGGAGGCTGAAAGGGCACGTCAGCACAAGATGCATCGCCTTCGGGAACAAATCCGTTCTTTGGCGAAGCAGGATTATTAGCCTTCTTCTCCTTTTTGTATTGTTCACCCTCCTTTTTTTTTTTGCAACACTCCATTTGTCAAGAGTGTCTGTACTACTTTTATCATTTTTGAATCAAATAATAAAAGTCTTCAAAGTTTTGTTTCATCTTTATCTTTTCAAGTTCTTTGCTAGCTGTAGATGAACTCAATTTTCATAACCGTAGTCCTTGACTGTTTATGAAACATAGTCTTTAGTCGCCATGAATAATAAACTCAGGCTGAACTAAGCTCTTGAGCGAGATGCGGCTCTCATTTATAGTGGAGACGCGGTTCTGGGAAACGCAACTCTGACTCGCTAACAAGATGCCGTTCAAGCTCACCAGGGAAGATGCGCGAAATTTTCTTTTTGATAAAGATGCGGCTCTGGTTATGGAAGGACACGGATCTATGGACGCGGCACTTGATTCTGTCAGGATGCAAAACTCAGGATGCAGTGGAGACGCGGTCTTAGGCTCCTCAAGACTGACGCATGGATCTCAGCTAGTTGATGGGGACACGGCACAGCTCAATAGAGACACAGCTCTGATCCCTTGATATGGCGCAGGCTTAGGCCGTATTAAGTTTATGACGGAGCTGTGACGTTCATCTTACCGTGGAGGCGCAGCTCTGGGCTCCTCGAGAATGACATGCATCTTCTCTGGTTGTTGAGGACGCAAATTTCAGAACGCAGCTTGCAAGTTGATGCGAACTCAAGACGTAATCTTTGAATGGACCCAATTCGCTGAGAAAACGCTGCTCTGAACCACTCCAAGAGACGCGATCACGGATTTCTTGGCCGAAATGAAGAGAACGCAGCCTTCGGGTTTATGAAAGGATGCGGGTTTTAGGACGCGACCTTTGAGTCTGCGCTTGACGCAACATCCCAAACGTCACATGCAACCCGTCTTAAAGATCTGGTTGGACCTTTAAATGCCTAGTCGGCATTGACGATTGGGGACCTGTGTCCTTCGATGTTTCCCGAAGCGGCTGTCCATGCGTTAGCTCTTTATTAGGCTTTGACGATCGTGCAGGAATTAAGGCTGATGGCTCTGATTTTTACGCCATTAATTACAGGCCTTATGGTTTGCCTATAAATAGGCTTGCTTCGCCTCCCTTAATAATCCATTGCTTAGACTGTTCTCCTTAAGAGCATGCGCTCTAAGGGTCTTTGTCTTGAGTTATTTTTCTTCTCTTCAAGGGGATGTGTCCCAATGGACAGCGAGAACTCAAAGCTTCCATGCTTTCCTTTAATCTTTTTCAGAGATTATCACTGTCAAGTGATTTCAAGATCAAAAGGCATTGCTTTAAGTACCTTTTACGGCTACGCTTTGATGCATAAAGTTCAACCTCTAAAGGTTTCTTCTAAGGGTAGGGATCACTTGTCGTCATGAAATACTCAGTCCCACTGAGTTTCTGTTTTCCTGTCCCTTGAAGAGATTCACTCTCTTGACCTTCTCTTGAAGTCTGACTGGTGCGCCCATTATTTGGAAGTCACGTCTTTTAGCCTTCTTGATGAAGCGCGAGTTGATTGATCTTGAACTCTGACTCAAAATCCTTTGAACGCAAGTGTGATGAATTCTGTACTTTGACTTTGAGATGCGAGCTTTGCATATAACGCTTGCGTTTGAGGTTTTTTTTGACTTTAAAGAATTTAAATTCTTTTCGAGGCCTCCGGACTTGGATATGGCAACTTTTGCGTCTGGTTCACTTTGCGTCTTGTATTTTGGACGCGGGTCTAAAACCAGACCGCGTTCAGATCCGTGCGCATCTGAAATCCACAAATTCAACTGCATTTGTTCTTACAGTCTTAATTTATCAGAATTTTTCTGTTTCTGACTTAACAGAATTTTAAGCCTTCTGCACCGGTTATCCTCGCGTCTGAAGTTTATAACTACCACCGCGTTCGCCCTTCAGCTTTTCTATTTCTATCATAACAGAACTTTAATCTTCTGTTTTTTTGTTTATTGCACGCAGTCTTAGTCAACCTTTTGCATCTTCGTTGGGCCCTTGGGAGAATATATCGACCAGCGAACTTGTTCGATGGACGAGTACTGCAAAAATCAAGGCTCCTGTTCATGGGCGACGAAGATTTGCTCGACTGATGACATCCGTCAAGACTTTATTGGACATGATGCACCGGCGGTGCCCCGGGTTTGTCATGGTCACAATTGGTATGGTGGTGGGTATGGTCTTCTTACAGGTTACGGGAAAAAGGACGTCACCTGTAAGGTCTCGAATCCTCCCTTCACCAATCTTACCCTCATAAGTGACATCGACGAAAAGCCCATGCTCATTGGATGACTTTCTGGTGGTAGAGATGTTCATCAACGAAGGACTATGGCCCACACCAGTTGATCAGGTAGAATCAGAATGTTCTTCTGAATTTCGACCTCAAGAAATACCATTGTTCTTGGTTAGCGATGAGCTTCTTCGATGTTTACGTCGTGCATCATGATGTAATCAGCATCCGATCGTCTTAACAGTGCTCAGCCCTTCTTCGGCGCTGTTCCAAACATCTTGTATTTGCAGTGGTGGGAATGCTTCAAGGAGTGAGTGCAACCTTTTACTGAGAGAGAGGGACTTCTTTGTACTCCTTTATTGTAACACTCAATCTTACTGTATAAGAGAGCGCTTTGTATCACTTTCATATGTTTGAATATAAATAAAAGTGACACTTTTTCTTGTCTTCTTCTATTGTCTTGAATTCCTTTTTCGTATTGAAAAATAGACAAATAAAAGTATGGACCTTTGACTTGCTAAAAATATGTGATAATCTTAACGAGTCAAAGTTTGGAGAAAAATCCTGTTTCAGGAATTCAAGAATGATGTCAGAGGTGTGATATTAACTTGACAGGAGTAAGATGGTTCTTGTGGACCAGCCAATCTATAAATGAGAATGACAAGTGGAATTTGCATCCCCACGGAGGATTACAAATGAGTTTTCATCAGAGGTTTGGTGTTAACTTGACTAAGACTCAGTTAGGGATTTAATGAGAACACTGTTAACGGTGTAATGTTAACCTAACAATGTTTTTAAGTAGACTTGTTATTCTGTTGACAAGAATAATAAGTTAGACTAGACTCGCGGGCAATCTAGGAGAACCTTTACCATTAGAGGTGTGATATTAACTTAACGGGTTAAATTAAATCTTGTCAGAAGTGTGATGTTAACTTGACAAGGGTGTGAGTCAGAGGTGTGATATTAACTTAACTCAAGAGTGTTTCAGCTTCATTTGAGAAAACTGAAAGTGTCACTGTCATAGGTGTAATGTTTAACTCGACAGTGAGGGTAATGCTAGAGGTGTAATTTTGAACTTAGCATTAGTCATCTCGAATTCGACAAGGAAGTCCGAGGGAAAGTCATGGCCATAGGTGTATTGTTGAATTTAGCAATGAACTGGACGTTAGAGGTGTGATGTTAAACTTAGCATTGCTCATCTCAGCTTCAATATGGAAGCCTAAGGAAAAGTGACTGTCAGAGGTTTAATTTTGAACTTGGCAGCAACTTAATCACTGTTAGAGGTGTAGTGTTAAACTTAATAGTAATTTGTCAAAGGTGTATTGTTAACCTGACGGTAGTCGATTTGTGATATGAGCAATTTTGAGGATTTGTCATTCTATTGATGAGAATTGACAAGTGAAGTTTAGAATGTCAGAGGTTTAATGTTAACTTGATAGATTTGAAGGCTTGCTACTCCATATAGAGTTGAGACAAGTAAGGTTTGTACTTGCTAGGGAGTAGAAAACTTTTTCATTACCAGAGGTATAGTGTTAACGTAGCAATGATTGTATTTTGTGGACTTACCATTCTGTGTATGAGAATTGGTAAGAGATTTTGGAGGAGAGGGTGGAATCAAGTCCACTAGGAGTTTTAGCAAACCTTCAGCTATCAATGGATTTGGTGTGCCTTTACTAACTACCGTTTGAGTTGGGCTAGCCATGCTATTCCCCTCAGCATGATGAGTTGTTGAAGACTTATGTTGGGCTTAAAGCCAACCTTTTCCTCTATCCTTAGCCGTCGGAGGCTTCAGATGTTAATCAAGAGAGTAGCTAATACTAAAACCCAAGTTTCGCATTTTGTTTCTTTCTCAATATTTACATCATGCATCATGATGCAGTCAGTGCTCAATTAGTTTGACACTGATCTACTATGATGTGATCTAGTAAAAGAAAGAAGCTCTTCTTGGATTTGGGGTTTTGATCAGAGGTGCAGTATTGACTTGATCAGGGGAAGAGTGCTATCAAGGATAGTATTTCTTCAAGAATCTATCGTTGATTGGCATCATAAGTGTATCACCGTCTGAGGTTATGAGGCGATATGCTCCATTTGAGTAGACTGACTCCACTACAAATGGTCCTTCCCATTTGGGTTAGAATTTTTCCTTTTGTCTTATGTGTCATTACCATGGGTCTTTTGACAGCTAAGACAAGGTCACCTTTCTTGAAAGTTCGCTCCTTAACTTTCTTGTTGAAGGCTCTGGTAATCCGGGCTTGGTAGAGCTCGATTTGCTGCTAGGCTTGCAGACGTTTATCGTCTAAAGCCTCCAGTTCTTGGAGTCGCAATCGATGCTTCTCCTCATTCATCATCTCTGTTGTTAAGGCGATAAGTAGAGATGGAATTTGGATTTCTAGTGAGAGCACGGCTTCACACCCATATACCAAAGAGAATGGTGTAGCTTTTGTTGGGGTTCGAATTGTCGTGCGATAGGCCATAAGCATTCACCTAATTTGTCGTCCCAATCACGTTAGTTTTTCGAGACGAATTTCTTGAGAAGCTTGCCAATAGTCTTGTTAAAACCTTCTGCAAGGCTGTTAGCAGCTGGGTAGTATGTTGTTGAGTACACACTCTGGATCCTGAACTTGTTGCAGAACCTTTGAAAAGCCTGACTAACGAACTGGGGTCCATTGTCATGGACAATTCGCCGGGGTACACCAAAACGGTAGATGACGTAATGTTTAACGAATTTGATCACATCAGATGTCTTTACCTCCCTCAAAGGGACAGTTCGGCCCATTTAGAGAAGTAGTCGGTTATGGCTAAGATGAACCGGTATCCTTTGGATGATGGTGGGCTTATAGGGCCAACTACGTCCATCCCTACATCTCAAATGACCAGGTAGAAATTGTAGAGCGAAGATACCCTGGCGCTTGATGGATGAAATCGCCATGAACTTGGCAGGCGTGACATCGTTTGGCATAAATGATGGCGTCAGGGATCATCTTAGGCCAATAATATCCCAATCTTCAGAGTCGATCCCCAAGTTTTGAACCAGGTTGATGAGCTCCACACATGCCGTCATGCGCTTCTTTCAGTACCTCCTGAAAGTACACCTAGAGGGGGGGCGAATAGGTGTATCGCTAATCTAATGAACTAAATGTGAAAATTAAAAACTAATTGCAACTACACTTAGTGCAACCAACGAGTGTAGCCGAATTCCCCGTGAAGGGCTCTGGACTAACTCCTCTTGATTCCTCTGAATAAGAGTTGAGGCGCTATATGAAGCTCTCGTGGTTAAGCACAAGTGAGGCACACAAACAAGCACAACCAAGCATATAAGGATAAGCAATATGAATATATGCAAGGCACAACACAAGCATAAAAATGATATGGCAATATGGATGAATGCACAACACAAATAAAAAAGAGAGGGTGGAGAGTCAATTGATCAAACGCAAACAAGAAGATGTGTTTTGAGGTTTGAGCACTGAGCTCTACGTCCCCGCCTTCATCGAGAAGGATTTCCAATCCACTAACTTGTCCACCTAGGACTCCCACCGAGGGAACCTCCACCGAGGATTTTGTACAAATACAACAGGGAGTACCGAACTCCTCTCTCAAACAATACAACCACAATCCACCTCTACCGAAGAGGGATACAAGCCAACACCAATCTCTACCTCACCAAGAGGGAGTAAACCAATACCTCAACCTCTACAAAGAGGGACCACACCACAAACTCAACCTCTACCAAAGAGGGAGTAAATCACCACTCTAATCAACCTCTACCAAAGAGGGATACAACAAGAAAGGGAGGGTACAACAAAGTGGTATCCACAACCACAAACAATTCTTTTTCTCGCAAATAATGATCCTATAGAATAGGATAGAGGATATAGCTCAAGTGTGGAAAACCAAGAGTTGGAAAATAAAAACTCAAGAAAAATACTTGAGAAAACACTTTGAACATGATAGAATTGAAGAACAAAACAAATCTCCCAAATTTCTATTTTCTTTGATTTTTCCTAAACCTTAAAACACAAAACCAAATTTGAAGTTTAAAGCCCAAAAATACTTTTGAAAACTTAGAAATAAACTCTGGAGAATAGGCAAATTTTTGGCTCTTGAAATCTTGGCAAAAACCCAAACAAATGGGGCTTATATAGCCTCTAACAAAAAACTAGCCGTTGGGGCTTTTTGTCAGCCCTGGCGGCTGGCGGTCGACCGCCATCGGTCAAAAATTTGACCACTTGAAGCCAGCGGTCGACCGGTCGGTTGACCGTAAAAAAAACAGAGAGCTAAGCTCTCTGGCCGGTCGACCGGCCCAAGAACCTGGCCAACGTTCACAAGTCTGTGCATGTCAGTCGACCGGCCCGGTCGACCGCCAGAGCCTGACAGGCTGGGTTCTGGGTTAGAAAAACTTGTTAAAAAATATTCTAAAAATTCCCATAAATCTTCTAAAAATCCACAAAAATAGTTTTATCATTCTACATTGAAATATAAACTTGTGTGAAAAATTTCAACACAAATATCAAACATTTTGAACCTTTTTTGTGTTATGGAAAAATTGCCGAAAACCAAAAACCGTATTTTTTCAAACTTTGATTTTTCAAATAAACTTTGTCCAAAACATATCCAAATACAAAAACATGATACTTAATCATTTTAAAACATGTTGCATATGGACATAGGTCCAATATACATGAAACATATACATATTATTGTTTTTGTCTTTAATTACGAAAATATGTTTTTTTGAAAATACCAAAACACAAAACTCATGAATAGGCATATCACATAAGTTTGTCTAAGATATGAAGCATGCATGTACATAGAACATATCTAATATACATAAAACCAAGTAAACTTGTTTTGATCTATCTATTCATGAAAACCAATATCGGTTAAACCAAAAACCGAAAAAACCGAATCCAAAACATGAAGCGTGTGTGTGTTGTGAACTTGAGCATATCACACTATCTAATCTTTACACATGGATCTAAAATAAACTATAAACTAGGATACCGAGGTCTTCTTGACGAACTTCGTCTTCAAGTCGACTCGATCCAAAACGTGATCCACCGAGCTTGACTCCAACGAGTGCTATATATGATCTTTGACGCTCGGGCTCTGGAATCACCAAGTGAAAGGCTTCAAAACTCCTTTGTTGAAGCGAATCACCAACTAATATCTTGATAAAAGATCTGAAACTAAACATCATAAGATTATTAGTAAACATAACTACATGAGTTAATCATCATCAAAACTAGAGTGGAAGGCCTCTGGGCCAACAATCTCTCCCTTTTTGATGATGACAAAACTCATGGAGTTATATATACATGGATTAAAGTTAAGCTTCAAAGAAGCTCCCCCCTAACTCATGCATAGTAATAAACAATAAATATATGCAATGAATATTAAACATGATCAATGCAAAAATATGCATAAAACAATCTTTTAATATCAAATACAAAACATGGTCTTGATACCAAACATGAAATGCATCAACATGCATAAAACAAACTTTTGCATAAACATGTTCTTAAATAATGCTCTTGATACCAATTAGAAGATAATCAATATAAAAATTCTTGATATCAATAAAACAAAAGCAATAAACCTTTTTGTAAATAAATAAATCATGCATATAAACACAAATACTTCTCCCCCTTTTGTCAATCATCAACAAAGGGGTTAAAGTAAAAACAAAATGTTCTCCCCCTTTTTGTCAAAAGCAAAAATCAACAAAGGGGTGACATAAAACAAATCAATAAAGGATATATGCAATATACATTCATGAAGAGGAAGACGCTAAGTTAACTTTCCAGCATATATGCATTACATGAAGGAGGGATGACAAGCCCTAATTCACATAACACATAATATGCAATGCATAAGAGGAGATGTTAAGCTCCCCCCTACACACGTGTATCGCATAAAGAAGAGTTGTCAAGCTCCTCAATATAAGATACACTCAACATGAATCTATATATAGAAGAGATGTTAAGCTCTCCTTGCATATAAGAAATACAAATCAAAACATTTTATGATACCAATTGAAAGAAAACAAATATATCTTTCATTACATGATACCAAATGAAAGTAAACAAATAAATATCTTGATATCAATTGTACAGTGTTTATCTTTAAAAGCATATGATACCAAATTAAAAATCAATATTAATTTTCTCAATCATTTTTCATCATAAAGTATGGGAGTGGAATACAAAACCGATGGTAAACAAAATACCAATTGAAAGATGAAATGCGAGTTTTCTCCCACTTTATGAAATACTAAAAAATATATATATGTGTGAAAATTAGATACCAATCGAAATTGATACTATTTGAAGTGTAAGCATACATACACAAAATATATGAGTATACAAGAAAATGTCAATTGAAAGAATCCAATGATATCAATTGAAACAATAAAAATATCAAATGTATATCTCATATTTCCTACCACCCAATGATGCTCATGTTTAAAATGATTTTCAATATAAAGCATACATAGGCATGGTCTCCCAACCAACCGCCCGTGGAAGGTAGGGGTTTTCAAAAATAGGTTTGAAAAATATAGAATGTTTGAAAACTCTACCATAACGAAGAATATCGCAACTAGTTATATGGAAAAACATGTAAACTAGTACGAAATCCTTCAAGCAAGGAATAAAACAAAATATTTTTCATGAAATACTTGTAAATCACATGGCACTAAACACTTGAAGTCCATAAAGCCCATACATACTCATGAAAAACATAATCATGAGAAACATTTAAATGAAGTGAGTGTATAAGTGTTATGTGACACAAATAATCATGAAAATAGACATTCAAACTCAATATTCCTCAAAATATGAAAATCATCAAAACTCGATTTCTTACAGGCATATGTATGTCAGGTATAAACTTAAAGTATACATACATATCCAAATATAAACGAGTCCACAAATGTATATACATGAAGGCACGTGGCTCAAAGGATGTATATGTATAATCAAAAGTTTAGACAAGATAGACATATACATGAAGCTAAACATATAATCATAAAACATGTCCAAAATGGGGAATACAAGTTAAATGTATGAATCATCAAAACTAGACTATACTAGTACATCTAATGGGTACAAATAAGCAATCAAGCACAAACATATAAAAGATTTATTTGTGGCCCACTATATGTACAAGTATATATCCTAGTTTTAATGAAAACTAACATCTAAACATATATTCAAATCATGAAGCATAAAACGAATCATAAATCAACATAAAAACGATCATTATGTAAATCCACATGCTATTAGAACTATGATATATATAATAGCTAAACAATGGTGAGAACACAACATATGGGTCCATATAAACATGGGTGATCTCAAATGCTATACATGCATATCACTAATCTAATTAACATGACATAATCATAATAATCAATAAACATCAAAACATGCTATAAACAATGAACATGAAAAGCATGCAAATATAAACGGGAGTTAGAGATCGATACCAAAACCGATGAGGGCACCTCTCTAGTTCTCCAAACCAAGGTGGTCCTCCCACCAAACTTTCCTTGAAAGTGATGCATCCAAATAGTTCTCATTAAGCTCGGAATGCATCCACTCCAAGGTACCATCACTCTCACGTCATGCGAGAGCCCACACCTACATCAAATACAATAGGGGTGGTCTTTGGTACCCATACTCTTTTGTGTCCATGAGGGTTAGTACCTTTTCTAACCCAAACAAATTTAGTTGCTAAATTTACATTATGTATCTTATCAAAGCAAAATTTAGCAAGTGGCCCTTACGTGCACAATGTGTACAAGTGTACACATGAGCATACATGTGATGGCTGTGTACGTGAGGAGCATGTGTATTCCGTGGAGGGTGTGCATGCATAGATGGAACTTGTTTCTTTCGAAATAAAGATTCCAAACGTGTATGGCTAGAAACACAATGGCTCAAAGTGGAGCCCAAACAATCAATATTCTTCTTTAGCATGGATATATCATTTTTAATTAAAGAAGAAGTGTGGCATGCAATAGATGAGCTAGATGGTGAAGCTACACTAGCATGGCAAACATGTGTATCTATATTATTTTTCAACAATTCATTTTTCTTTAAACAAACATCTAAATCACTTGAAATAGAAATTATTTTATTTTTCAAAGAATCATTCTCTTTAAAACAAAGTCAACTTTGAAGACAATTTTTCATTTTTGTTCAAAAATTTTTCACAATCATTTTTATTTTTCAAAAACTCATTTTCTTTTAAGGCAAGTTCAAGCTTAGATTTCAATGAATCCCTTTCATTAGAAATCTCCTCTTTCTCTTGCAAAACCAAATCAAGTTTTGAGTACAAATTCTTATTTTCATCTTTTAGTTCAAAACTCTTTTTCTTTAAACAATTATATTTTCTAAAAGTTTTTCACAAACAATAGAAAGTTCTTCATTCAAGGCATTGGCATCAATATTTTCATCACATGAAGAACTAGCATCATCACTATCTAATTGAGTTTCCGAGTATACCTCATGGGAGTCATTCCCTTGGACCATAAAGTATTGTGGCTCGGATTCTCCACTAGATTCATCCTCCGGTTGAATTGGCAATTGAAGCTTGGAGGTGGTCAACTTGTTCCATACAGCAAAGGCGGAATCAAAGTTAGAAACAAGCATAAGATATTCTTTAGAAAGCGTGCTTCTAATAGCCTCAAGGGCTTGTGTATTGGCCCCTACATTATTGCGGTTACCAAGATAGCATTTCTTGGTAGCGGCAAGGAAAACATGCAAGCCTAGGGTTTTCAAATACATGGACATCCTAAATTTCCATGTGTCAATGTTGGAAACATCAAACATGGGAGGTGACAAGCAATCCATGAGTGTGTGCAAATAAATATACGTGTAAGTGCAAATGATAGATTAGCAAACCAAGATCACACTCCTAGGTGGTTAAACCAAATATCAAGAGTGTAGGCTCTGATACCAATTGAAAGTACACCTAGAGGGGGGTGAATAGGTGTACCGCTAATCTAATGAACTAAATGCGAAAATTAAAAACTAAATGCAACTACACTTAGTGCAACCAACGAGTGTAGCCGAATTCCCCGTGAAGGGCTCTGGACTAACTCCTCTTGATTCCTCTGAATAAGAGTTGAGGCGCTATATGAAGCTCTCGTGGTTAAGCACAAGTGAGGCACACAGACAAGCACAACCAAGCATATAAGGATAAGCAATATGAATCAATGCAAGGTACAACACAAGCATAAAAATCATATGGCAATATGAATGAATGCACAACATAAATAAAAAAGAGAGGGTTGAGAGTCAATTGATCAAATGCAAACAAGAAGATGTGTTTTGAGGTTCGAGCACTGAGCTCTACGTCCCCGCCTTCACCGAGAAGGATTTCCAATCCACTAACTTGTCCACCTAGGACTCCCACCGAGGGAACCTCCGCTGAGGATTTTGTACAAATACAACTGGGAGTACCAAACTCCTTTCTTAAATAATACAACCACAATCCACCTCTACCGAAGAGGGATACAAGCCAACACCAATCTCCACCTCATCAAGAGGGAGTAAACCAATACCTCAACCTCTACCAAAGAGGGAGCACACCACAAACTCAACCTCTACCAAAGAGGGAGCAAATCACCACTCCAATCAACCTCTACCAAAGAGGGATACAACAAGAAAGGGAGGGTACAACAAAGTGGTATCCACAACCACAAACAATTCTTTTTCCCACAAATAATGATCTTATAGAATAGGATAGAGGATATAGCTCAAGTATGGAAAACCAAGAGTTTGAAAAATAAAAACTCAAAGAAAAACACTTGGGAAAATACTTTGAAGATGATAGAATTGAAGAAAAAAACAAATCACCCAAATTTCTATTTTCTTTAATTTTTCCAAACCCTAAAACACAAAACAAAATTTGAAGTTTAAAGCCCAAAAACACTTTTGAAAACTTAAAAATAAACTCTGGAGAATAGGCAAATTTTTGGCTCTTGAAATCTTGGCAAAACCCAAACAAATGGGGTTTATATAGCCTCCAACAAAAAACTAGTCGTTGGGGCTTTTTGTCAGCCCTGGCGGCTGGCGGCTGGCGGTCGACCGCCAACGGTCAAAAATTTGACCGTTGGAAGCCAGTGGTCGACCGGCCGGTCGACCGTAAAAAAAACAGAGAGCAAAGCTCTCTGGCCGGTCGACCGCCCGGTCGACCGACCCAAGAACCTGGCCAACGTGCTCAAGTCTGTGCATGTCGGTCGACCGCCCGGTCGACCGACTCTGGGTCCGGTCGACCGGCCCGGTCGACCGCTAGAGCCTGGTAGGCTGGGTTCTGGGTCAGAAAAACTTATTAAAAAATATTCTAAAAATTCCCATAAATCTTCTAAAAATCTATAAAAATAGTTTTATCATTATACATTGAAATATAAACTTGTGTGAAAAATTTCAACAGAAATATCAAACATTTTGAACCATTTTTGTGTTATGGAAAAATTGCCGAAAACCAAAAACCGTATTTTTCCAAACTTTGATTTTTCAAATAAACTTTGTCCAAAACATATCCAAATACAAAAACATGATACTTAATCATTTTAAAACATGTTGCATATGGACATAGGTCCAATATACATGAAACATATACATATCATTATTTTTGTCTTTAATTCCGAAAATATGTTATGTTGAAATACCAAAACACAAAACTCATGAATAGGCATATCAAAATAAGTTTGTCTAAGATATGAAGCATGCATGTATATAGAACATATCTAATATACATAAAACCAAGTAAACTTGTTTTGATCTATCTATTCATGAAAACCAATATCGGTTAAACCAAAAACCGAAAAACCGAATCCAAAACATGAAACGTGTGTGTGTTGTGAACTTGAGCATATCACACTATCTAATCTTTAGACATGGATCTAAAACAAACTATAAACTAGGATACCGAGGTCTTCTTGACGAACTTCGTCTTCAAGTCGACTCGATCCAAAACGTGATCCACCGAGCTTGACTCCAACGAGTGCTATATATGATCTTTGACGCTCGGGCTCTGGAATCACCAAGTGAAAGGCTTCAAAACTCCTTTGTTGAAGCGAATCACCAACTAATATCTTGATAAAAGATCTGAAACTAAACATCACAAGATTATTAGTAAACATAACTACATGAGTTAATCAGCATCAAAACTAGAGTGGAAGGCCTCTGGGCCAGCACCTCCGGTGCCTCTTTTTATGATAGACAGCGAAGCAAGATCCCGTCATGAAATCGACGATACTGTGTTTGCGTGATCGCATTATAGTAGAATTTGTGGGCTTTCCTTCTAATGGCAGCTGCTTCTTTGGGATCATCAGGCAGATGTCATACAAGACATAGTCGATGTAAGGGAATCGCCAGTCTCTAGGTTCTGGACCGGCTGACGACTCAAGAGCTTCTTTAACTTGACAGTCTCCTGTCAGCTTCTGGTAATCTTCAGAAGCAATTCTTGGGCAATACAAGTCATGGCTGTAAATAAGTATTTTCTCTACTACTCCAGCTGGAAAGGCTAAAGAAGCAGCGAGAGATGCCAGCGCATCTGCGTGCGCATTTCGCTGGCGTGGTACGTGTTCGATGAAAAAGTTTCTAAACTTTTCGGCTATAGAGATAGTTGCATTTTAATAGGGTACTAAGTCTTCATATCTGACTTCGTACTCCTCGCGAACTTGGTTAACGATGAGTTTAGAGTCACCGTATGCCTTGAGATTTTTAACGCCAATCTCATCGGCGATTTGTATTCCAATCAAGAGGGCATTGTATTCTGCTACGTTGTTGGAGCAGGGCTCTGTTAATGAGAAAGCTCAAGGAATCACATAGTTCTGTGGGAAGACGAGTACTATCCCTACTCCGGCTATGACATGCCCTTGCGGACCTGTCCTTGATGCATCGTCAAAGAAGAGTTGCCACACTTGTCTTTCAAAAGATGTCTGGGTCAGACAAACTTCAGCGACCTCATCTGGGAGATCCTCGTAAAGTTCGGCGGCCCTCGGATCTGGATGCTCAGCTAGGAAATCCGCTACCGCTTATCCCTTCACGGCTTTTTGTGGTAAAAAGCGCATTTCATATTTGTTGGCACAGAGGCCTTCCACTCTAGCTTTGATGATGATTAACTCATGTAGTTATAGTTTACTAATAATCTTGTGATAGTTAGTTTCAGATATTTAACCAAGATATTAGTAGGTGATTAGCTTCAATAAAGGTACTCTGGAGCTTTCACATGGTGATTCAAGAGCTCGAGCGTCAAGTTCATTCTAGCACTCGGTTGGAGTCAAGCTCGTTGGATCGCGTTTGGATCGAGTCAACTTGGAGACGGCGTTCTGCAAGAAGGCTTCGGTTTATTTAGTTAAGATCTAGTTTAGGTCCTGTAATATCCCCTAACTAATAATACTGTATTTCCATTTTATTAATTTTAGTTAGATTTACTTATTATTGATTAATTTATTTTGCTCATGTGTATAAATATATGTGCATACATATTAAGTGCATATGTTTTTGATTTGCATTTTACACAAGTATATGTATACATTACATTTTATACATTATTATTAGCATTATTATTATTATTATTATGTTATTGTTTGTATTATACCTAATTGATCTTCTTTTCTAACCCATAATCCAATTATCAAATAAACCATAAACCATTTAACTCATACCCAAAATAAAAGGATAAAATAAATAAAATAAAATTTAAACAAAAATATATATAGTAAAAAAATAATAATAATAATATATATATTTTGTTTATGCCAAGTTTCGAACCCCTGTCTTTTTATTAAATCTTCATGCCTAAACCATGATGCCACATTAGCGTGTGGTTAAAAAGGAGAGCTAAATTATTTTAAAAGATATACTCCCATATACCTTAGTATCATATTTATATTGGCATAAAATACCTACATATATTTTCTATGTATTCCAATTTATGCCATATATCCAAAAAAATGAAAATAGCTCATTAAAAAAATATATATAAAATACTAATTCTTTGGTTATCTTTATTACTATTGGTATTCAATTAAGAAAGAGGAATCATAAAATTCCCTTTATAACCGATGCTTAATATCATGAGGAAGTAATAAAATTTCGACAGCGGTAATTAAATTAAGATATGGCTCACAGGTCTAACAGAGAGTTCCTGTCATCCTAGCTCTATATAATCCATATGTTTATTCAACTCCCAGTAATAGCAAAGGATCACCTCACTATCATAGCACAAACAAGTATTAAAAATTCGATAACCATAGATTTTCAATCTACAGCGACCTAATAAATAACAAGCTTGTGACTTTAATGAGTATGCATAAGTTCTTAACTTCTCGCTTTCTAATGACTGTACCAGGATTCAGAAGTTTTGGCGGCTGTATATGATTCCATGATTTCTTTCTAATATGATGCCAAGTCACAATTTCCACTATACCCCCAAGTGGACAATTATTCAGTTCCCTTTTATTATTTTGTTTCCCGAAGACTAAAAGGAGGATATCCAGAAATTTATGAAGAAATATTATAGAAAGAGTGCGTCTTTCTTTTCAATCCATCCGCTCACACTTCACAAGACAGTTTGAGTTACTATAACAGAAAAGAGGTAGAAAATGATAACAATGGTGATCAAAAATCTAAAGAACATACTAGAGTGTATGAAAATAAATCTACACGTGGGATGTCCACTGTTGAGAACGGTCTGATAGGGGACGATATGATGATATTAGGATGCCGATCATATAACATTCCCTCTCTAAAGAGGGATAAGATTAATGCTAAGAGTCTTGATCTGAGTTTGTTATCACTTTATACTTGGTATATAGTTGGATTAGAAACAAGATACATGATACCTTCAACAAGTGCAAATTGACCCTAATACACCAAATTGGATTTTTAGTTCAACAATTCATATCTTTTCATGAACTTGAGTATATTATGGTGCTCTAGTTCCCTCCCATGTCACTATACTTTACAGCTTCCAAAATATGGCACTCTCCAAAATTTTCTTTTCACAGTCTATAAAACCCCAGAACATAATAAAAATTATCCTGTGGGTAAAGTCCGACGACCTACTGAAATTGCATATATCTTATTCATGAGAAGTTTGCTCAACAAAACTTTTCTCATCTACTAGATTAATTATAATGACTTAACTCTTATCCCTAAATTTTCTGTTATGGCTTTTAACTATGATCCCCAATTTTTTTCAAGGAACAACTTCCGCCTACTAGAATTTCCTACAAAGAAATTTATTATGGAATAAGAATTTTTACACATTGTCTATGACACAATCTTATCCGGGCCTTCATTTAATCCTTCGTGGTTGCATAATATTAGCTATCTTTGAAACTACCTTTGTGTTTTCATAACATATAAGTTGGAATTTCTCTCTTCCAAGGTATACATATCATTGTCGTGATGCCAAGCTTTCCTCGATACCACAACATAATTGAGAGGAGTGACAATATTTGCCTAGAAGAAAAGTTTCAACTCGAAATTTGTAGCAACCCGTTAACAAGAATATACTTTGGCACTCCTTGTTCACATCAAGACTACATTCTGAGCTTCAAGTTTTTAACTCTCAACTCGACCCCAACCTCAGACTCTACAAAAGCCATAAAGGTCTATTGGATCTTCGAATACAATTCGAAACAAATCCCTCAGGAACATTCAGTCCCAGCTCTATTGACTCAGATAATTTATTTATTTATTCGAGATGTTTTTCCTCTTATCTTGCTTGTCCGCAACCAGTCAGGTAACACGGACTTTCTAAGTATTCACAACTTGCACCAATTTAACGTTTACTTTTCAACCAATATCTATAGAAGCATGCACGTTGTACTTCAAGATAAAGTTATTATGCAATGGGAGTATCATGGCACTAATAATTAATTTTCTACCACATAGCTCACATTATTTATTACTTCCTCATGATATTAAGCATCGGTTATAAAGGGAATTTTATGATTCCTCTTTCTGAATTGAATACCAATAGTAATAAAGATAACAAAAGAATTAGTATTTTATATATATATTTTTTTATGAGCTATTTTCATTTTTTTGGATATATGGCATAAATTGGAATACATAGAAAATATATGTAGGTATTTTATGCCAATATAAATATGATACTAAGGTATATGGGAGTATATCTTAGATAATTGCATTTTAAGTATATTTAATAGTATTTCCAAAAATTAGTGTATACCTAAATAAATACTAGGTATTTGTAAATTAATTTTTTATTATTTTGGGTTAGTGGATGGGTTAGGTGTGCATGGAGAGGTGAGATGTAAGGCTAGGATCATCTTGATCCTAGCTTTGGCCAAGTGGCAAGTTAGTGGAGGGGTGTTTTGTAAGGACTTGATTTATTGGAGGGCCTCTATGAAAAATCCCTTTTTCCTTACGTGAGATCTGAGATGAGAGTTTCTCTCCTCTCTGTAAAAGAAGAAGAAAACTCTTCTCTCCCAACATCAAACCCTAGACTTGCTCCCCCTCTCAACTCTCTCTTTCTCCCTCTCTCTCTCTTACCCCTAGCCGAAGCCAGGGGGGCGGCAGCAGCAGCGCGCGCCACCAGCACGCGGCTGCGTACAGCCGCGCGAACAGCCGCGCGGGGGCGGCGCACAGCCGCGCGGGCGGCGCTCAGGGCCGCTGGTCGGCTTGGTTCGGTGGGGGGGACCCCCTGTTGGCCAGAGAAGAGGAGAAATTCAGTTTTGGTGGTGATTTTGCAAGGGAAATCAAAGCCCTAACTCTGAAATTTGTTTCTAAAAACCCCCAATTTTCAGAGGCTTAAACTTGGTGAAGGTAAATTTATACTGTAACGGTCCCAGTTTCTAATAAGCAAGATTAGATCCACAACACGTATTTATTCCCTAATCTCTTCTTTGATTCAAAATCTAGAAAATTTCGAGAGCATTTCCTCTAAAATTTCACCCTTTTTTTTTCCACATACAAAAATAGCAATTTCGGCTCCAAGGCCTACTTATGTCCATAAATAATTTCGGCCACATGGCCTACTTATCACACGGTATAAAGATCTCACTAGCACCACATTTCAACCTTAAAGAAGTTCCCACAATATGCTTACACAATATGTCCCACTACATATTCATCAAGGCATTTTTAAGTATATTTAATAGTATTTCTAAAAATTAGTGTATACCTAAATAAATACTAGGTATTTGTAAATTAATTTTTTATTATTTTGAGTTAATGGATGGGTTAGGTGTGCATGGAGAGGTGAGATGTAAGGCTAGGATCATCTTGATCCTAGCTTTGGTCAAGTGGCAAGTTAGTGGAGGGGTGTTTTGTAAGGACTTGATTTATTGGAGGGCCTCTATGTAAAAATCCCTTTTTCCTTACGTGAGATCTGAGATGAGAGTTTCTCTCCTCTCTGTAAAAGAAGAAGAAAACTCTTCTCTCCCAACATCAAACCCTAGACTTGCTCCCCCTCTCAACTCTCTCTCTCTCTCCCTCTCTCTCTCTTACCCCCAGCCGAAGCCAGGGGGCGGCAGCAGCCGCGCGCCACCAGCACGCGGCTGCGCACAGCCGTGCGCATAGCCGCGCGGGGGCCGCGCACAGCCGCGCGGGGGCGGCGCACAGCCGCGCGGGCGGCGCTCAGGGCTGCTGGTCAGCTTGGTTCGGTGGGGGGACCCCCTGTTGGCCGGAGAAGAGGAGAAATTCAGTTTTGGTGGTGGTTTTGCAAGGGAAATCAAAGCCCTAACTCTGATATTTGTTTCTAAAAACCCCCAATTTTCAGAGGCTAAAACTTGGTGAAGGTAAATTTATACTCCACTAATCCTTCTCATGCTATAATTTATTTCATGACTAAGAATTTCTTTTGTCCTTTGCTAGGGTTTGAGTGGAGGGATTGAACAAAGAGCACAAGTGGGAATCCATCTATTAGGTGAGTAAATTTCTATACTCCCTATACATACATAAATCATGAATCTAATTTAAGTATTTGACGTAACGAAATTAGGATGGACTTGGGGAAAGTATACTAGAATAATGTAGGGCAACATGTAAATTAATTTTTCATGGGATTGGTGACACACTTGTCCTCACTGTAACGGTCCCAGCTTCTAATAACCAAGATTAGATCCACAACACGTATTTATTCCCAAATCTCTTCTTTGATTCAAAATCTAGAAAATTTCGGCAGCATAAGGAAAAAGGGATTTTTACATAGAGGCCCTCCAATAAATCAAGTCCTTACAAAACACCCCTCCACTAACTTGCCACTTGGCCAAAGCTAGGATCAAGATGATCCTAGACTTACATCTCACCTCTCCATGCACACCTAACCCATCCACTAACTCAAAATAATAAAAAAAAAGTCTAGCATGCATGCTCTCAACATGTCTTCGAGAATCTGAATCGTCCGCTCTGATTGTCCATCAGTCTGCGGATGTTATACAGTACTGAACTTCAAGCGGGTTCCCAAACTTTCCTGAAGACTTCTCCAAAAATGAGACAGAAATCTAGTGTCTCTATCAGACACAATGTTGACTAGCACACCATGGAGTCTCACCACTTCCTGCATGATCTGAGATGAGAGTTTCTCTCCTCTCTGTAAAATAAGAAGAAAACTCTTCTCTCCCAACATCAAACCCTAGACTTGCTCCCCCTCTCAACTCTCTCTCTCCCTCTCTCTCTCTTACCCCCAGCCGAAGCCAGTGGGCGGCAGCAGCGCGCGCCACCAGCACGCGGCTGCGCACAGCCGCGCGCACAGCCGCGCTTGGGCCGCGCACAGCCGCGCGGGCGGCGCTCAGGGCCGCGGGTCGGCTTGGTTCGTTGGGGGGGACCCCCTGCTGGCCGGAGAAGAGGAGAAATTCAGTTTTGGTGGTGGTTTTGCAAGGGAAATCAAAGCCCTAACTCTGAAATTTATTTCTAAAAAACCCCAATTTTCAGAGGCTAAAACTTGGTGAAGGGTTTGAGTGGAGGGATTGAACAAAGAGCACAAGTGGGAATCCATCTATTAGGTGAGTAAATTTCTATACTCCCTATACATACATAAATCATGAATCTGATTTAAGTATTTGACGTAACGAAATTAGGATGGACTTGGGGAAAGTATACTAGAATAATGTAGGGTAACATGTAAATTAATTTTTCATGGGATTGGTGACACACTTGTCCTCTTTTCACTAGAGGGTGGTTACATAAATTGTATATGCTATACATTAGTAACAATTAGAGCTAGGTTAGGTAACTTATGTGAAGTTCATGGTGATGGGTAATTGCTTCCTAAGTCCTTCTAAAATAAATTGGGTAGAGGATGTAAACGTGCATTGGGGGTTACGTTACATGTTATGTATTTGTAATGTTAAGTCACTAATCATGATACCTAAGTGTTTTCGCATGAATAATAGTTGTGCGAATTACTATACTAATACTTATAAAATAGCATGATTGAGTACGTGGGTGATATTACTTATAAAATAGCATGATTGAGTATGTGGGTGATATGTGAGCATGTTGATTGTGTGATTTTACCAAAACATGCTAATTGTGTAACTTATGCAATAGTACATTTTCGATATGCAATATGTATGAGTGTGTTGATTGTAGGAACTATAGGTTGGTATGTTGATTTCCTATGTTTGTTAATTAAGAGGAGGAAGGGGCGGGCGGGAGCCGGTAGGAGGGGGGAAGACGGTGAGTAATGTTAGTGCATATTTGTTTATAAACATAAGGAGGAAGGGGCCGGGCGGGAGCCGGTAGGTGGGAGAAGACGGGGGTCATGGGAATCACGTATATACATTACATGAATATGTATGCTTATTTCATATGCTATATATGAGTCTTGGTTGCACTTCTAGGAGGAAGGGGCCGGGCGGGAGCCGGTAGGTGGGAGAAGACGGGGGAAATTAGTACCCTATGATTAGGGTGATGTGTGAATATGCCTTAGTAAATAATAGAAATATTGTATTATCGGTAAGTGTTGGGAAGGTGACAATAATTAGTAAAGGCTTGGGTTAGGTAGGAACATGTGTATAGAGACATTCATGGAAGAGATCAATTAATGATCTCGCTTTAGTATATACTTGGAAGGAACTTTTAATAATCATAAAGAAAGTCTAGCAATTGTAAATTGTGATTATTAAATCGGGTAAGGAGGTACCTATATTCATGTAAGGTCTCCTTGGACTCCGCAAGGTATGTTGTGGTAGAATATTCATATTATCATTCGTATAGTTTTTATGAAATTTACTCGCTGAGCCGTCGAGCTCATTTCTTTCATTTTTCCCCTTTCAGGTCTGGATAAAGGTAAAGGCATACTGTAGCATGGAGTAGTTATGAGCAGGATGGCATATCTTCCATAAACTATTGTTTTGTTCACTATGTGCATATAAGTATGTTTTATTTCAGCATTACCTAGTTAAATGTACCTTGATGCTACTATCATAAGTAACCCTCTTCTTGTAATAGTTGTAACTAGAACTTGTGATGCTTGGGATGTTTGTAAATATAAGAATGATGATCATGTTGGTAGTATCATGTTGATGATGGATGCCTTGATGAATATGTAGTGGGACATATTGTGTAAGCATATTGTGGGAACTTCTTTAAGGTTGAAATGTGGTGCTAGTGAGATCTTTATACCATATGATAAGTAGGCCATGTGGCCGAAATCCTTTATGAACATAAGTAGGCCTTGGAGCCAAAATTGCTATTTTTGTATGTGGAAAAAAAGGTGAAATTTCAGAGGAAATGCTGCCGAAATTTTCTAGATTTTGAATTAAAGAAGAGATTTGGGAATAAATACGTGTTGTGGATCTAATCTTGCTTATTAGAAGCTGGGACCGTTACAGTTGGTATCAGAGCCAGGTTTCGGCAAGGTTAGCCTAGATAGATGTAGCATACAGGACTGGCTAGGTAAGCATGTGAAATCTGTATGTATGTTTGGGTAAGATAGATAAACGGGTATAGGAGTGATAGTAGAATCTTAGGGTATTTTGACCCCGAAAGGTATGATATTTAACTGTTCTCTACGTTTGAATTTGGGTACCCGCATACCTTAATTCAAATGGATCCTGCAAAGGGTGCGAGCCTTTCTGTGTGAAATTTCAGTGATATGGGACACTGCAAAAGAGAGAACATTGTTATGGGAGTATTACATTTGGAACCTTAGAATTATTATGTTGTGAGTATGACTTGTTCAAGCTATCCTTGCTAATTTTTGTGGTGCATTTGTGTCACTCTCAAAGTATCTTCATATGAGAGTGTTAGGCTTTGTTGAGGCACAATCCAACTTAATGTAATGGGGAGTGATGGTATAAGTTGTATAGTAAATTTAATTGAGGGTTGACAATTATGAATCAATAGCTAAATAAATTCATCTAATAAAGTCAATGGTTAAGGTTATTGATTGTCATGGAAAATGCGAAGTTGCATTAATAGCAAGAAATCCGTAATCCAAGTAAGTGGCAACTTAATTTGTAGTAAATGGTTCGTTTGGAATAATATAATTAATTTGATAGAAATTAATGTGAGCTATGTGGTAGAAAATTAATTATTAGTGCCATGATACTCCCATTACATAATAACTTTATCTTGAAGTACAACGTGCATGCTTCTATAGATATTGGTTGAAAAGTAAACGTTAAATTGGTGCAAGTTGTGAATACTTAGAAAGTCCGTGTTACCTGACTGGTTGCGGACAAGCAAGATAAGAGGAAAAACATCTCGAATAAATAAATAAATTATCTGAGTCAATAGAGCTGGGACTGAATGTTCCTGAGGGATTTGTTTCGAATTGTATTCGAAGATCAAATAGACCTTTATGGCTTTTGTAGAGTCTGAGGTTGGGGTCGAGTTGAGAGTTAAAAACTTGAAGCTCAGAATGTAGTCTTGATGTGAACAAGGAGTGCCAAAGTATATTCTTGTTAACGGGTTGCTACAAATTTCGAGTTGAAACTTTTCTTCTAGGCAAATATTGTCACTCCTCTCAATTATGTTGTGGTATCGAGGAAAGCTTGGCATCATGACAATGATATGTATACCTTGGAAGAGAGAAATTCCAACTTATATGTTATGGAAACACAAAGGTAGTTTCAAAGATAGCTAATATTATGCAACCACGAAGGATTAAATGAATGCCCGGATAAGATTGTGTCATAGACAATGTGTAAAAAGTCTTATTCCATAATAAATTTCTTTGGAGGAAATTCTAGTAGGCAGAAGTTGTTCCTTGAAAAAAATTGGGGATCATAGTTAAAAGCCATAACAGAAAATTTAGGGATAAGAGTTAAGTCATTATAATTAATCTAGTAGATGAGAAAATTTTTGTTGAGCAAACTTCTCATGAATAAGATACATGCAATTTCAGTAGGTCGTCGGACTTTACCTACAGGATAATTTTTATTATGTTCTGGGGTTTTATAGACTGTGAAAAGAAAATTTTGGAGAGTGCCATATTTTGGAAGCTGTAAAGTATAGTGACATGGGAGGGAACTAGAGCACCATAATATACTCAAGTTCGTGAAAAGATATGAATTGTTGAACTAAAAATCCAATTTGGTGTATTAGGGTCAATTTGCACTTGTTGAAGGCATCATGTATCTTGTTTCTAATCCAACTATATACCAAGTATAAAGTGATAACAAACTCAGATCAAGACTCTTAGCATTAATCTTATCCCTCTTTAGAGAGGGAATGTTATATGATCGGCATCCTAATATCATCATATCGTCCCCTATCAGACCGTTCTCAACAGTGGACATCCCACGTGTAGATTTGTTTTCATACACTCTAGTATGTTCTTTAGATTTTTGATCACCATTGTTATCATTTTCTACCGCTTTTCTCTTATAGTAACTCAAACTGTCTTGTGAAGTGTGAGCGGATGGATTGAAAAGAAAGACGCACTCTTTCTATAATATTTCTTCATAAATTTCTGGATATCCTCCTTTTAGTCTTCGGGAAACAAAATAATAAAAGGAACTGAATAATTGTCCACTTGGGGGTATAGTGGAAATTGTAACTTGGCATCATATTAGAAAGAAATCATGGAATCATATACAGCCGCCAAAACTTCTGAATCCTGGTACAGTCATTAGAAAGCGAGAAGTTAAGAACTTATGCATACTCATTAAAGTCACAAGCTTGTTGTTTATTTGGACGCTGTAGATTGAAAATCTATGGTTATCGAATTTTTAATACTTGTTTGTGCTATGATAGTTAGGTGATTCTTTGCTATTACTGGGAGTTGAATAAACATATGGATTATATAGAGTTAGGATGACAGGAACTCTAAGTTAGACCTGTGAGCCATATCTTAATTTAATTACCTATACCTTTGCGCGCGCGCGTATGCGTGTGATGGGTATTTACGAATTTTATTACATCTCAAACTTGTGAAATAAGATACACACACATATATCTCAAAACTCGATTGGAAGCTACGTGATGTCAGACCAGATTCTTGAATACCAATAGCAATAATTATAACATGTTCACAGGACATATTAATTAAGGCAACGGTAACCAGAATTGGACGGTTTATAGTTAGCAACTATGCTAAAACTTGTTGGCAGATCAAGTAACTTCATTAACCAAATATTGAGTGTATGAAAGGAGAAACATGACTAATCATATGACCGAATCATATGATTAAATAATGAGGGGCGGGGAGGTCAACAATTGTTCATGTGTTGTTGAATGATTGATATAAGTATTGAGGGTCTGATGCTAGGATATGTGACTGAAAATTGATATGAACGTGATTATCTGTATTATTTAGGTTATATATGAAGTTTGAGTATTGATAATGCGAATGAGAACTCGACCTATGTAAATAAGGCGAGTAGATCACTGCAATGTTAACCTATACTTGTACACTTATACTCTCATATCGAGAACCAAAACCATTCTTTGAAGGAAGAATTGATGAACTGAGAGGTAAACTATAGTAATTGGTTGACTTATCGTATTGTGATAAATTAATTATTACTCAAGTGTGTATATGTACATTTATGCCTATTGCATTGTGTTACGGAGGAAGGGACCCGTATTGCACGGGTGGAGTGCGAAGACGGTGCTATATGCTATTATGTATGTACACATTATGTTACGGAGGAAGGGACCCGTATTGCACGGGAGGAGTGCAAAGACGGTGCTATATATATACATTTATCGGGAGGAAGGGACCCGTATGGCACGGGCGGAGTGCGAAGACGGTGCTATATATCATATTGGGAGGAAGGGACCTGTATGGCACAGGCGGAGTGCGAAGACGGTGCTATGATATACATATAATTGCATCCTTACAAATGATTGAGAATGAATGGTTATGTGTGATACAAATGTGTGTGTGTGTGACACTAGGGGTATGTTGGATGTGTTATTGTATAAAACAATGAAAACATCAGAATACAAGTTTAGCTGATTGAAATGATTTCCATATATTGGGTAAAAGTGTACATGTGAGTCCGTACATTACTTGAAGTGTGATGCGATATTACATTATGAGAAGTATGATATGGTTATATGTTATATAAGTATGGCTTGTGATGTAAGTGTTAGTTGAATGCATAAACTAGGTCTATGGCATAACTCTGGTGGTTGGTGTAGTATAGCGTAGAATACAAGGAATGTGAGTAATACACACTATGTACACATAAGACGAGAGAGTTTGTTTAAGTAACTCATAGACCTTATCACACATAAAAATGAAAAGCTAAGAAAGAAATTGGGGAGTACGATCATAAGAGTCTGATCGCCCTCAGAAATTTTAGAGACTGGGGTCTTGATTATTAAGCTATTGGATACCTCTGATTCTTTGTCCTCTTACTGTTTCGGATTCCTCTTATTGCATGCATATTCATTCTCTCATTGAGATATTATCATTTCTTGATTTATTTCTTACCTTACTCACTGAGCTGTCGAGCTCACCCTCCCACAGACTGGTATATTGCAGGTTGCTTAGAGGTAGGGGTCAGGGTTATGCTGCGCAGGGTTCGTTCTGAATCACTCTAACCCTTGTATTTTGGGACATTGGTGTTTGTGGATGCTAAATGTGGGTCTTGGGATAGATGATTAAGCTTGTATATATATATATATATATATATATATATATATATATATATATATATATATATATATATATATATATATATATATATATATATATATGGAGAACCTTGTAGTGGTTTCATTTCAAGTTGACATTTGAGATATCTTTTATTTGGGTTGTAGTAATAAGAAGTGCATTATCTATATGATGCCCATGAGAAGTTGAAAGTTATCAATTCTGAAACTCTATGGATGCTGAGAAAGAAACTCTAGAGTTCATGTTGTTATGTTTCTCCATAAGTAGGCGATACTAAGCCGAAATACTTTTATGTTGTGTGGATGATTTTGAATTCGGTTATATGGTTGGATTGAGAATAAGTAGGCTGATGTTAGCCAAAATTATCATATTTGTATTGGATACCATATCCGACCAATAATTACAAAGGAGGTGCTGCTGAAATTTTTAAGATATTGGAAATGATTGTTAATAATCGGTTGGTGTAAGTGGATGTTTATGTTAATTGTGATTATCAAAATTTGGGACCGTTACAGTATAACTGTGACACCCTGAAATTCTAAATTGTGATTTAATATTATAATCTGTGATCTAGAGATTATACAGAATCACTGGGGGTGATGATTGAGTTAGTTCCTTTGTAATGTTATTTTATTTTAAATTTGTATGGATAATTTTAAGTGGATGAAATATTGATAACTGTAAATACGTGTGTACATACGGGTGCATGACTAAATGGGATTTATCATACATAGATATTTATATACCAAGTGCATGTGATATGGATATGTAATTAGAGGCATGTATGGATGTATATATATGTAGGTGCGTATATGTACTAGTATGTGAAATTGGATACATACTCATGTTTGAAATAAATACATGCAAATACCTCTTTTTTTATACAAGATTTTTTTTTATTTAAGAGAGAGAGTAAGTGGAGGGGAGTAGGTGGAGTGGTAGGAGATGAGGACAAGTGGCACATATGGCAAGTATCATGTATTTAGATATATGTATATATTAGGAAAGTGGGAGAAATAAACTTATTTTCTCACCAATTCTCTTTTCCTTTCCCAAATCTCTCTCTCTCTCTCTCCCCCCTCCTTCTCTATCTCTCTCTCTTGCAGGCGGACGACGGCAAGGCAGCGGAGCCGCGGCCAGGCGCGGCCGCGCGCGGCAGGGACCGCGGCCAGGCGCGCAGCCGGAGCGGCGGCCAGGGCCGCGGCGGCGGCGGCGGCGGCTGGAGATCGGAAATTGTAATTGTGAGTGAGGTTCTTCCCTTCAATTTCTTGAAATTGGTTGCTGAAAATCTTATGGAGTCAATCAAATTAATTATATTATTCCAAACGAACCATTTACTACAAATTAAGTTGCCACTTACTTGGATTACGAATTCCTTGCTATTAATGCAACTTCGTATTTTCCATGACAATCAATAACCTTAACCATTGACTTTATTAGATGAATTTATTTAGCTATTGATTCATAATCGTCAACCCTCAATTAAATTTACCATACAACTTATACCATCACTCCCCATTACATTAAGTTGGATTGTGCCTCAACAAAGCCTAACACTCTCATATGAAGATACTTTGAGAGTGACACAAATGCACCACAAAAATTAGCAAGGATAGCTTGAACAAGTCATACTCACAACATAAGAATTCTAGGGTTCCAAAGGGGATACTCCCATAACAATGTTTGATCAAAAATAATCCAACTAAGAAGTAGTCATATAAATTGACTATCACACTAATCCTTCTCATGCTATAATTTATTTCATGACTAAGAATTTCTTTTGTCCTTTGCTAGGGTTTGAGTGGAGGGATTGAACAAAGAGCACAAGTGGGAATCCATCTATTAGGTGAGTAAATTTCTATACTCCCTATACATACATAAATCATGAATCTAATTTAAGTATTTGACGTAACGAAATTAGGATGGACTTGGGGAAAGTATACTAGAATAATGTAGGGTAACATGTAAATTAATTTTTCATGGGATTGGTGACACACTTGTCCTCTTTTCACTAGAGGGTGGTTACATAAATTGTATATGCTATACATTAGTAACAATTAGAGCTAGGTTAGGTAACTTATGTGAAGTGCATGGTGATGGGTAATTGCTTCCTAAGTCCTTCTAAAATAAATTGGGTAGAGGATGTAAACGTGCATTGGGGGTTACGTTACATGTTATGTATGTGTAATGTTAAGTCACTAATCATGATACCTAGGTGTTTCCGCATGAATAATAGTTGTGCGAATTACTATACTAATACTTATAAAATAGCATAATTGAGTATGTGGGTGATATTACTTATAAAATAGCATGATTGAGTATGTGGGTGATATTACTTATAAAATAGCATGATTGAGTATGTGGGTGATATGTGAGCATGTTGATTGTGTGATTTTACCAAAACATGCTAATTGTGTAACTTATGCAATAGTATATTTTCGATATGCAATATGAATGAGTGTGTTGATTGTAGGAACTATAGGTTGGTATGTTTATTTCCTATGTTTGTCAATTAAGAGGAGGAAGGGGCCGGGCGAGAGCCGGTAGGAGGGGGGAAGACGGTGAGTAATGTTAGTGCATATTTGTTTATAAACATAAGGAGGAAGGGGCCAGGCGGGAGCCGGTAGGTGGGAGAAGACGGGGGTCATGGGAATCACGTATATACATTACATGAATATGTATACTTATTTCATATGCTATATATGAGTCTTGGTTGCACTTCTAGGAGGAAGGGGCTGGGCGGGAGCCGGTAGGTGGGAGAAGACGGGGGAAATTAGTACCCTATGATTAGGGTGATGTGTGAATATGCCTTAGTAAATAATAGAAATATTGTATTATCGGTAAGTGTTGGGAAGGTGACAATAATTAGTAAAGGCTTGGGTAAGGTAGGAACATGTGTATAGAGACATTCATGGAAGAGATCAATTAATGATCTCGCTTTAGTATATACTTGGAAGGAACTTTTAATAATCATAAAGAAAGTCTAGCAATTTTAACTTGTGATTATTAAATCGGGTAAGGAGGTACCTATATTCATGTAAGGTCTCCTTGGACTCCGCAAGGTATGTTGTGGTAGAATATTCATGTTATCATTCGTATAGTGTTTATGAAATTTACTCGCTGAGCCGTCGAGCTCATTCCTTTCATTTTTCCCCTTTCAGGTCTGGATAAAGGTAAAGGCATACTGTAGCATGGAGTAGTTATGAGCAGGATGGCATATCTTCCATAAACTATTATTTTGTTCACTATGTGCATATAAGTATGTTTTATTTCAGCATTACCTAGTTAAATGTACCTTGATGCTACTATCATATGTAACCCTCTTCTTGTAATAGTTGTAACTAGAACTTGTGATGCTTGGGATGTTTGTAAATATAGGAATGATGATCATGTTGGTAGTATCATGTTGATGATGGATGCCTTGATGAATATGTAGTGGGACATATTGTGTAAGCATATTGTGGGAACTTCTTCAAGGTTGAAATGTGATGCTAGTGAGATCTTTATACCGTGTGATAAGTAGGCCATGTGGCCGAAATCCTTTATGGACATAAGTAGGCCTTGGAGCCGAAATTGCTATTTTTGTATGTGGAAAAAAAAAAGGTGAAATTTTAGAGGAAATGCTGCCGAAATTTTCTAGATTTTGAATCAAAGAAGAGATTTGGGAATAAATACGTGTTGTGGATCTAATCTTGCTTATTAGAAGCTGGGACCGTTACAGTTGGTATCAGAGCCAGGTTTAGGCAAGGTTAGCCTAGATAGATGTAGCATACAGGACTGGCTAGGTAAGCATGTGAAATCTGTATGTATGTTTGGGTAAGATAGATAACGGGGTATAGGAGTGATAGTAGAATCTTAGGGTATTTTGACCCCGAAAGGTATGATATTTAACTGTTCTCTACGTTTGCATTTGGGTACCCGCATACCTTAATTCAAATGGATCATGCAAAGGGTGCGGGCCCTTCTGTGTGGAATTTTAGTGATATGGGATTTTGAATCCGATGAGACCGATCCAGCTATCATTCTGAAAGGTCCCCCAGACAGTAAAGATACAGGGGTTCGCATGGGACAAGATAATAAAGATGAAATCAGTGAGGCAGAAAGTGCCATAAGGAATGCACCAACAACTGTGGACCTGAGAGTCCTGCCTAACAATGAGATGAATCCTGAAGGAAGGATTTTCTTTGGAGGTATTTAGTGGGACTCCAGCTGGGTAGAAGACATGGATCTTTACGATGATCATGAGAATTGGAGATGTGAATATGATGCTGTCCTGGAGGAAGAAGAAGAGGATCCTGAGGAAGAAAATCTTGAAGAAGAAGAGGATCCTGAAGAAGTAGATCCAGAAGAAGATGATCCTGAGGAGTTAAATCAAGAAGAAGAAGACCCCGAAGAAGAAGACATTGAGGAAGATGAATCTGTAGGGGACGACAGGGAGGAAAGCTCCTCGGGTTCTAACATAACCCCATGATAGAGGTCTAGGTGGGTGGCATTTTTTTGTTTTTGGAGAAAATGAATGTTGACTCATATAAGTGGATATATTTTTTTTTTGGGTGAAGAAAGTGGTTGTCAATAGCTATATGTGTGAACAATGTATCTCTTTATGACTGCATTTGTATGTTTTAAAAGAATGTAGTCATGCTAATGTAAATGTTGTCATGAAAACATTTTGTGCATAAATGAAATCAGTATTTTGTTTTTGGAGCTATTCTACTTGTTATTATTTAGTTGCCATTGATTAAGTTTGACTATCCTTTTAGGTATTAAATGGACTTAAATTTTCCTCCACCCGATGCCAACTCGGAGGGCGACGTCCCATTGCACAGCGCAATCGGGAGCGTCCAACCCCCGGCAAGTCAAGAATTCCTAAGTGAACAGTCTAATGCCAATCAGAGAATTTCAGACAGAATACCGGATTGGCTATTGCAGCTAGCAAATGTTAATAACCCTCGTAGAGCCCTTGAACAATTTCAAAAGTTAAATCCACCAGCTTTTAAAGGAGGAGTTGATCCGATACAAGCTGAAGAATGGCTCCGTCAGATTGAGAAAATACTTGATGTTATGGAGTGCACTGAAAATCAACGGGTATCTTTCACCTCCTTTATGTTCCAAGGAGAAGCTGAGCGTTAGTGGGAGATGATTAAAGGAGGGGCTAAGACCATGGGGAAAGAAATCTCTTGGAACTTTTTAGTTAAAAAGTTCAATGAAAAATATATACCGGGAGTGGTGAAGGACAGACTCGCAATGGAATTTCAAGACCTAAAGCAGGACCAATTGACTGTGAGTCAATATGAAGCCAAATTCACCCAACTGTCTAGATATGCTGAGAAATTGGTATCCGAAGAGGAAGATAGGGCGAAAAGATTTGTTAGAGGCTTGAGGCCTGAAATCAGGAGTAAACTGATTCCTTTCCAATTACAGATCTATAGCCAAACTGTAGAGAAGGCCCTGGAAATTGAAAGAGACATGCAGGAAAGTCGGGAGGCAGGGACCCGGGAACTGCCTTTCATGAAGCGCCCCCGGTATGCTAATGCGTCAAACTTTGGAAATCATCCGGTGAGGTCCGACAGAGGCACCGGATCTTCCTTTATGCCCGCTCAGGGGACCAGGATGAACTCATGGCCCAAGAATAAAGGATTTCCCCATTCAGAGTTACCAATGTCCTCTCCACGCTCCAACTTTGCGGGAAGCCAATGGTGTCCAAGGTGCAATCGAAGTCACACTGGCAGTTGCTCTGTTGGTAAGCAATGTGGTGCTAGTGAGATCTTTATACCGTGTGATAAGTAGGCCATGTGGCCGAAATCCTTTATGGACATAAGTAGGCCTTGGAGCCGAAATTGCTATTTTTGTATGTGGAAAAAAAAAGGTGAAATTTTAGAGGAAATGCTGCCGAAATTTTCTAGATTTTGAATCAAAGAAGAGATTTGGGAATAAATACGTGTTGTGGATCTAATCTTGCTTATTAGAAGCTGGGACCGTTACAGTTGGTATCAGAGCCAAGTTTAGGAAAGGTTAGCCTAGATAGATGTAGCATACAGGACTGGCTAGGTAAGCATGTGAAATTTGTATGTATGTTTGGGTAAGATAGATAAAGGGGTATAGGAGTGATAGTAGAATCTTAGGGTATTTTGACCCCGAAAGGTATGATATTTAACTGTTCTCTACGTTTGAATTTGGGTACCCGCATACCTTAATTCAAATAGATCCTGCAAAGGGTGCGGGCCCTTCTGTGTGGAATTTCAGTGATATGGGACACTGGAAAAGAGAGAACAATTAAAATATCACACAAGACAGGGTTAAACCTATTGGCAGGGTAGTTCCACCTAATGGAAAATTATGAAAGATCGGCATGGTTAAAGAAGTGATGATTTGCTATCATGTCTTGTTATATATTCATGCAATTTATTATTTTGGGGAGAATTGGAAGACAAATCGTCTAATGTAAATCTCTTACTCCTACAGATGGGAGATTCTGAGATGACAGGATCGTCATCCGACGGTCCGGGGTCGGAAAGTTTGAGTTAGAATGCAGACCACATGGATTATTTATTACTTCCTCATAATATTAAGCATCGGTTATAAAGGGAATTTTATGATTCCTCTTTCTTAATTGAATACCAATAGTAATAAAGATAACCAAAGAATTAGTATTTTATATTTTTTTTTATGAGCTATTTTCATTTTTTTGGATATATGGCATAAATTGGAATACATAGAAAATATATGTAGGTATTTTATGCCTATATAAATATGATACTAAGGTATATGGGAGTATATCTTAGATAATTGCATTTTTAAGTATATTTAATAGTATTTCCAAAAATTAGTGTATACCTAAATAAATACTAGGTATTTGTAAATTAATTTTTTATTATTTTGAGTTAGTGGATGGGTTAGGTGTGCATGGAGAGGTGAGATGTAAGGCTAGGATCATCTTGATCCTAGCTTTGGCCAAGTGGCAAGTTAGTGGAGGGGTGTTTTGTAAGGACTTGATTTATTGGAGGGCCTCTATGTAAAAATCCCTTTTTCCTTACGTGAGATCTGAGATGAGAGTTTCTCTCCTCTCTGTAAAAGAAGAAGAAAACTCTTCTCTCCCAACATCAAACCCTAGACTTGCTCCCCCTCTTAACTCTCTCTCTCCCTCTCTCTCTCTTACCCCCAGCCGAAGCCAGGGGGCGGCAGCAGCCGCGCGCCACCAGCACGCGGCTGCGCACAGCCGCGCGGGCGGCGCTCAGGGCCGCGGGTCGGCTTGGTTCGGTGGGGGGGACCCCCTGTTGGCCGGAGAAGAGGAGAAATTCATTTTTGGTGGTGGTTTTGCAAGAGAAATCAAAGCCCTAACTCTGAAATTTATTTCTAAAAACCCCCAATTTTCAGAGGCTAAAACTTGGTGAAGGTAAATTTATACTCCACTAATCCTTCTCATGCTATAATTTATTTCATGACTAAGAATTTCTTTTGTCCTTTGCTAGGGTTTGAGTGGAGGGATTGAACAAAGAGCACAAGTGGGAATCCATCTATTAGGTGAGTAAATTTCTATACTCCCTATACATACATAAATCATGAATCTAATTTAAGTATTTGACGTAACGAAATTAGGATGGACTTGGGGAAAGTATACTAGAATAATGTAGGGTAACATGTAAATTAATTTTTCATGGGATTGGTGACACACTTGTCCTCTTTTCACTAGAGGGTGGTTACATAAATTGTATATTCTATACATTAGTAACAATTAGAGCTAGGTTAGGTAACTTATGTGAAGTGCATGGTGATGGGTAATTGCTTCCTAAGTCCTTCTAAAATTAATTGGGTAGAGGATGTAAACGTGCATTGGGGGTTACGTTACATGTTATGTATGTGTATTATTAAGTCACTAATCATGATACCTAGGTTTTCCGCATTAATAATAGTTGTGCGAATTACTATACTAATACTTATAAAATAGCATGATTGAGTATGTGGGTGATATTACTTATAAAATAGCATGATTGAGTATGTGGGTGATATGTGAGCATGTTGATTGTGTGATTTTACCAAAACATGCTAATTGTGTAACTTATGCAATAGTATATTTTCGATATGCAATATGTATGAGTGTGTTGATTGTAGGAACTATAGGTTGGTATGTTGATTTCCTATGTTTGTCAATTAAGAGGAGGAAGGGGCCGGGCGGGAGCCGGTAGGTGGGGGGAAGACGGAGAGTAATGTTAGTGCATATTTGTTTATAAACATAAGGAGGAAGGGGCCGGGCGGGAGCCGGTAGGTGGGAGAAGACGGGGGTCATGGGAATCACGTATATACATTACATGAATATGCATGCTTAGTTCATATTCTATATATGAGTCTTGGTTGCACTTCTAGGAGGAAGGGGCCGGGCGGGAGCCGGTAGGTGGGAGAAGACGTGGGAAATTAGTACACTATGATTAGGGTGATGTGTGAATATGCCTTAGTAAATAATAGAAATATTGTATTATCGGTAAGTGTTGGGAAGGTGACAATAATTAGTAAAGGCTTGGGTAAGGTAGGAACATGTGCATAGAGACATTCATGGAAGAGATCAATTAATGATCTCGCTTTAGTATATACTTGGAAGGAACTTTTAATAATCATAAAGAAAGTCTAGCAATTGTAACTTGTGATTATTAAATCGGGTAAGGAGGTACCTATATTCATGTAAGGTCGCCTTGGACTCCGCAAGGTATGTTGTGGTAGAATATTCATGTTATCATTCGTATAGTGTTTATGAAATTTACTCGCTGAGCCGTCGAGCTCATTCCTTTCATTTTTTCCCTTTCAGGTCTGGATAAAGGTAAAGGCATACTGTAGCATGGAGTAGTTATGAGCAGGATGGCATATCTTCCATAAACTATTATTTGTTCACTATGTGCATATAAGTATGTTTTATTTCAGCATTACCTAGTTAAATGTACCTTGATGCTACTATCATATGTAACCCTCTTCTTGTAATAGTTGTAACTAGAACTTGTGATGCTTGGGATGTTTGTAAATATAAGAATGATGATCATGTTGGTAGTATCATGTTGATGATGGATGCCTTGATGAATATGTAGTGGGACATATTGTGTAAGCATATTGTGGGAACTTCTTTAAGGTTGAAATGTGGTGCTAGTGAGATCTTTATGCAGTGTGATAAGTAGGCCATGTGGCCGAAATCCTTTATGGACATAAGTAGGCCTTGGAGCCGAAATTGCTATTTTTGTATGTGAAAAAAAAAGGTGAAATTTTAGAGGAAATGCTGCCGAAATTTTCTAGATTTTGAATCAAAGAAGAGATTTGGGAATAAATACGTGTTGTGGATCTAATCTTGCTTATTAGAAGCTGGGACCGTTACAGTTGGTATCAAAGCCAGGTTTAGGCAAGGTTAGTCTAGATAGATGTAGCATACAGGACTGGCTAGGTAAGCATGTGAAATCTGTATGTATGTTTGGGTAAGATAGATAAAGGGGTATAGGAGTGATAGTAGAATCTTAGGGTATTTTGACCCCGAAAGGTATGATATTTAACTGTTCTCTACGTTTGAATTTGGGTACCCGCATACCTTAATTCAAATGGATCCTGCAAAGGGTGCGGGCCCTTCTGTGTGGAATTTCAGTGATATGGGACACTGCAAAAGAGAGAACAATTAAAATATCACACAAGACAGGGTTAAACCTATTGGAAGGGTAGTTCCACCCAATGGAAAATTATGAAAGATCGGCATGGTTAAAGAAGTGATGATTTTCTATCATGTCTTATTATATATTCATGCAATTTATTATTTTGGGGAGAATTGGAAGACAAATCGTCTAATGTAAATCTCTTACTCCTACAGATGTGAGATTCTGAGATGACAGGATCGTCATCCGACGGTCCGGGGTCGGAAAGTTTGAGTTGGAATGCGGACCACATGGATTGGGATTTTTAATCCGATGAGACCGATCCAGCTACCATTCTGAAAGGTCCCCCAGACAGTAAAGATACAGGGGTTCGCATGGGACTAGATAATAAAGATGAAATCAGTGAGGCAGAAAGTGCCATAAGGAATGCACCAACAACTGTGGACCTGGGAGTCCTGCCTAACAATGAGATGAATCCTGAAGGAAGGATTTTCTTTGGAGGTATTTGGTGGGACTCCAGCTGGGTAGAAGACATGGATCTTTACGATGATCATGAGAATTGGAGATGTGAATATGATGCTGTCCTGGAGGAAGAAGAAGAGGATCCTGAGAAGAAAATCTTGAAGAAGAAGAGGATCCTGAAGAAGTAAATCCAGAAGAAGATGATCCTGAGGAGTTAAATCAAGAAGAAGAAGACCCCGAAGAAGAAGACATTGAGGAAGATGAATCTGTAGGGGACGACAGGGAGGAAAGCTCCTCGGGTTCTAACATAACCCCATGATAGAGGTCTAGGTGGGTGGCATTTTTTTGTTTTTGGAGAAAATGAATGTTGACTCATATAAGTGGATATATTTTTTTTTGGGTGAAGAAAGTGGTTGTCAATAGCTATATGTGTGAACAATGTATCTCTTTATGACTGCATTTGTATGTTTTGAAAGAATGTAGTCATGCTAATGTAAATGTTGTCATGAAAACATTTTGTGCATAAATGAAATCAGTATTTTGTTTTTGGAGCTATTCTACTTGTTATTATTTAGTTGCCATTGATTAAGTTTGACTACCCTTTTAGGTATTAAATGGACTTAAATTTCCTCCACCCGATGCCAACTCGGTGGGCGACGTCCCATTGCACAGCGCAATCGGGAGTGTCCATCCCCCGGCAAGTCAAGAATTCCTAAGTGAACAATCTAATGCCAATCGGAGAATTCCAGACAGAATACCGGATTGGCTATGCAGCTAGCAAATGTTAATAACCCTCGTAGAGCCCTTGAACAATTTCAAAAGTTAAATCCACCAGCTTTTAAAGGAGGAGTTGATCCGATACAAGCTGAAGAATGGCTCCGTCAGATTGAGAAAATACTTGATGTTATGGAGTGCACTGAAAATCAACAGGTATCTTTCACCTCCTTTATGTTCCAAGGAGAAGCTGAGCGTTGGTGGGAGATGATTAAAGGAGGGGCTAAGACCATGGGGAAAGAAATCTCTTGGAACTTTTTAGTTAAAAAGTTCAATGAAAAATATATACCGGGAGTGGTGAAGGACAGACTCGCAATGGAATTTCAAGACCTAAAGCAGGACCAATTGACTGTGAGTCAATATGAAGCCAAATTCACCCAACTGTCTAGATATGCTGAGAAATTGGTATCCGAAGAGGAAGATAGGGCGAAAAGATTTGTTAGAGGCTTGAGGCCTGAAATCAGGAGTAAACTGATTCCTTTCCAATTACAGATCTATAGCCAAGCTGTAGAGAAGGCCCTGAAAATTGAAAGAGACATGCAGGAAAGTCGGGAGGCAAGGACCCGGGAACTGCCTTTCATGAAGCGCCCCCGGTATGCTAATGCGTCAAACTTTGGAAATCATTCGGTGAGGTCCGACAGAGTATGTTGCCGCGGGGGCTTGTTGTGCACAAGTCCTTTGGATGAAACATACTCTCCTTGATTTTGATTTGCACTTTGATCATATAAAAATATTTTGTGATAATACTAGTACTATTCACATGACCAAAAATGCAAATCAACATAGTAAGACCAAGCACATTGAGATTAGATATCAATTTCTTAGAGATCATTTTGAGAAAGGTGATATAGATATTGATTATGTTTCCACGGATTTACAACTAGCCGATATTTTCACTAAACCTCTTGATTTTGCTAGATTTTCGTTTATTTGTGGAGAACTTAATGTTTGTATTATTGAATAAACATGTTTTTCATAACCCTTTTTGATGTATGACAAAAAGGGGGAGAATAAGTTTACATGACAAAAATAAGTTCATTTGGTCTTGGTTCCATATGAATTTATATGCTTTAATTTTAAGATTTGTTTTATGAATTTATATGTTTTGTTTTTATAAGTTTTTGTGTTTTAAATAAATTCTTGTGTTTTGGCATTTTTGGTATTTTTGGTATTTTTGGTATCAAGAGAAATTTTTGTATTTTAATGGTTTCAATAATTGGTGTATCATTTCAATTATTAGTTTCTAGAGCATATTCTTGTGTTTTATGTATAGCATAATTTGAGGGGGAGTTTTCTCCTACCCTATATTTTTGTTAATAGCCTATTTGTTTTGTCATCATCAAAAAGGGGGAGATTGTTGGCCCAAGAGGTTACACTCTCCAATTGTTTTGTGTTTTGATGATGACAAACCAAATATGAGCTATTTGGTACTAACAAGTTTGTTAAGATAAGTTTCAGGTTTGTACCATGTTTAGAGACCATTCGCTTAGCTATTGCAAGAACTTCTAAGTTCCACATAGCAAGGAAGGCAAATTGCACATCAAGGAAGGATCATAGAAGAGAAGGCACTAGCAAGGCATTGGATGGCTCAAAGACTTGAAGATAGCACAAGAAGTCTTCATGTAATTTGTTTTTCAGTTTATAGTTTGTTAAAGAATAGTGGATAGGTTTGAAGCTCTATCACACACGTTTTTGCGCACATGCTCATTCCAAAATAATTTCTTATAAATTATACAAAAATATTTTGCATACAAGATTTTACCTACAGATATATATTTATGTTTTATACTAATCCCTGTTCAAAAGTATTTTTGTTAAAATCAAAATCCTCTTTGTTTTCTTTTTAAAATTGACTTTTTGACTGATCCGGTCGACCGGGTCGGTCGACCGAGTCTGTGTCAGTCTGGTCCGGTCGACCGGACCAGTCGACCGAAGTCCTGGCAGATGCACGTATCCGTGTGCACGTCTGTCGGTCGACCGGGGCGGTCGACCGGACTATTATTTTTTGCTCACAGGTTTTATCGGGTCGACCGACCGCTAGACTTCAACGGTCAAATTTTTATACTACCGGTCGACCGGCCCGGTCGACCGATCCGACCGTTTGAACAGTAACGGGCAGATTTTTAAGAGCTGTTTATTTTTGTCTTTTGTATTTAAAAATTCGTTTAAAGATATATTTTGATCTAATTACCTCCTAAACATCAGTAAATATGTTTTATCCCTAAACCCTAGCCCTCTCCTATAAATAGGGGTGTTTGGGGAGAGATTGGTTACAACAACTATTATTGCTAAAAATTCAAAAGTTTAAGGCTTTCAAAGTTCTTGGTTTTTGTGCTAAATTCTCTCAATTTTCTGAAGGGTTTTCAAAAGTTTTTCTCTGATTTCAATTTCTTTTCCTTACACAAAAGAGCTTCAATTCTACTCATTATTCTCTAAGGACCTTTGTAAGGGAAGAGATTTTTGAAAGAGAGAGTTTGTGGTCTTTTGACTACCAAGGAAATCACTTGTTCTTGAGATTGTAGGAGTTGGGTACTCCATTGTATTTGAGATCTTTGTGATAGTGGAAGTGGTCGGAATCCTTCTGGGGAAGGCGGGGAGTAGAGCTGGGTGCTCGAACCTCGATAACATATCCTTGTGTTTGCGATTGGTTTACATTCTTGCAATTATTACTCTACTTTGCTTGCACTAATTACTTGCTCATCATACTTACTTGCTTGCATTCATATTGTGATTGTTATAGCTTTAAATTTTTAAATTGCCCTTTGATTAGCATTATCACCTATTCACCCCCCCTCTAGGTGATTTTCAATTGGTATCAGAGCTTGGACTCTAGGTTTGGCTTAACATCCATAGAGAGATCCTTAAAATATTGCTAATCAACATTTTCATTCATCCATTCATACACTAATAAACATGGCCGACAACATTAAAACCCCACCTAAATTTGATGGCCTAAATTTTCCCATTTGGAAGGTTAGGATGACTATATTTTTGCAATCACTAGGTAGCTTGGTAGCTAAATCCTTGACCAAACCCTACATAGCACCCGATAGTGAAGAAAGTACATGGACCGACTTCAATTTTAGAGAATATGAGGCTAATTCAAAAGCCCAAAACTCCCTATTAACCGCCTTGAATGAGGATGACCTTACACGGGTAATTCATTGCCAATCCGCCTATGAGATTTGGCAACACTTATTGGTCACACATGAAGGGACTTCACAAGTCAAGAGAGCTAAGATAGATCTCTTGAGGTCTCAATATGAATCTTTTAAAATGCTTGATGATGAATCCATTGATTGTATGATTACTCGTTTCACTAAAATTACAAATGGTCTTTCTTCATTAGGTGACGTCATCTCCAACGATCAAAAGGTGCGTAAAGTGATACGGGCTCTTCCTTCTTCATGGGAGATCAAGGCCACCACCTTAAAGGAGTTGAACGACAAGGACGAGATGGACATCATTAGTCTCATTGGGAACCTAAAGACCCATGAGATGGAGAAGAAGGCAAGAGAAGAGGCCACTACTTCAAAGAAGAAATCTATAGCCTTCAAGACTTCATCCACCAATGATGAAGATGATGAAGACGAAGAAGAAGATGAGGAGCTAACTCTACTTGTGCGGAATGTCAAGAGGTTGTACCGAAAGAACAAGTTCAACTTCCGGAGAAGATTCGAAGGCAAAGAGGAGCGGAAGATCATTTGCTATAATTGCCGCAAACCCGGACATATCATGGCGGATTGTCCGGAGTTCAAGAAGAAGATGACTTCCTCCTTCAAGCCAAAGAAACCGGAGGAGAAGAAAGCCTACAAAGCAACATGGGATTCGGAAAGCGAGTCCGAAGAGGAGGTGGATCAAGCTAATATGTGTTTCATGGCAAACACACCTAAGGTAACCCCTCAATCCCTTGATGATGAAGATGATGAACTAAGTAAGGAAGTTCTAGTTCATGCCTTTGTAGAACTTTCTGAAACTTATGATAATAAGAAACTTGAATGCTTAAAATTACAAAAAGAAGTTGCTTTTCTTAAAAATCAACTTGCTTTGGTTTCAAAAGAAAAAGATGATCTTTCTTCCAATCTTGTTTATATTCAAAATGAATTTGACGCTTATAAGATTTCTTGTAAGGGTAAAACCCCTATTGTTGATAATAAAGAAATTTCTTCCTTAAAAATCAAAATGGTTGATTTTGAAAAGATTTTGAAAGATTGTGCTTTTAACACCAAGAAGCTTGAAGAAAAGTTTTCCAAAAAGCACACTTCTCATGTTAAAGATTCTCATGCTAAAATTCCACATGCTCACACTTCAAATAATACTTCTCATGCTAAATCTTTTCATGCTCACAATACCCATGCTCACAAATCACACACTCACTATGCTTTTAGATATGGTAGAGTGTATAGATGTACTTATTGTGGCAAAAATGGACATTTAGCTAAATTTTGTTATGATAAATTGCATAGTTCAAATAATCTTGTTTGGGTTAATGGCTCTAACCCTCATGGACCCAAGAAAATGTGGGTACCAAAATCAAGTCCTAAAATGTTTGATGTAGGTACACACCAAGGCTCCAAGACGTAGGGAGCGGTGGTACCTTGATAGTGGTTGTTCGAGACACATGACGTGGGATATCAACAACTTCACAACCCTATCAAGGTACATGGAAGGTGGCTCCGTCACCTTCGGGGATGATTCCAAAGGCACCATCATCGGTATTGGTAATATTCAAATTGGTTCATCTCCTATTATAGAGAATGTTGTTTTAGTAGATGGTTTAAAACATAATTTGCTTAGCATTAGCCAACTTTGTGATCGTGGACTTAAAGTTGTTTTTGATGATTCCTCATGCAAGATTTTTGATGTTAAATCCGATGTTTGTATTCTTACCGGTTTTCGTGATAATAATGTTTATATTATTGACATGCTTAATTTAGATTGTTCTACTAAATGCTTAAATGCTTTTGATGAAAATTCTTGGCTTTGGCATAGAAGATTAGGACATGCATCTTTTGACCATATCTCTAGGATTAATTCAAAGGAATTGGTGAAGGGTATACCTTGCTTGGATTTTGAGAAAGACCGCATTTGTGGTGCGTGCCAACTTGGGAAACAAACCAAGTCTTCCTTTAAACCAATCAAGGATATCATGTCAACTAGGCCTTTAGAATTAATTCATATGGATCTTTTTGGACCAACTAAAACTAAGAGTTTAAATGGAAGTAGATTTGCATTTGTTTTGGTTGATGATTTCTCCCGTTTTACTTGGGTTTTCTTTTTACAAAATAAAGATCAAACTTTTTCTCATTTTAAAATTTTTCGAAAAAGAGTTGAAAAAGAAAAGGGTTTTCCGATTTTGAGAATAAGGAGTGATAGAGGTGGTGAGTTTATTAACCAACTCTTCATGACTTATTGTGATGAAAAGGGAATTAAGCATGAAACATCTTGTCCTAGAACTCCACAACAAAATGGAGTTGTAGAAAGGAAAAATAGAACACTTCAAGAGATGGCTAGGACAATGATAAGTGAATATGACCTCCCTCAATATTTATGGGCCGAGGCCGTAAACACCGCATGCTATATATCGAATCGTATTTATTTATGCAAAAATTCTTCAAAAACTTCTTTTGAAATGTATCATTCTAGAAAACCAAATGTTGCATATTTTAAAGTTTTTGGATGCAAGTGTTTTGTTTTAAATACTAAGGATAATTTGGGTAAATTTGATGCTAAGGCTTATGAGGCTATCTTTGTTGGATATTCCTCTACTAGCAAAGCATATAGAGTTTTCATTAGATCTTCTCAAACCATTGAAGAATCCATGCATGTTAAATTTGAAGAATCTAATGTGGTTGTTGAGAATGTTGTAGAGATTGAACCACTAGGTGAAGACATGGAGAGACTATCCTTGAAGGACTCACCCGCTCAAGAAGAAAAGCTAGATCCTATTGGTGAAGTTCAAGAGGATAAGGAGGAAAGCACTCAACCGCTTCCTAAAGCTTGGAGATACGCTACAAATCATCCTAAGGAGCTCATCTTGGGTGATGCATCTAAAGGAGTCACAACGCGCTCCAAACTCCATGACATATGTGGTAACTTTGCTTTTATTTCTCATTTTGAACCCAAAGGCATTCTCGAAGCCGAGACGGACCCATATTGGTTGCTTGCCATGCAAGAGGAACTCAATCAATTTGAGCGCAACCAAGTTTGGCACCTTGTTCCTAAGCCCCACGATAGACCAATAATTGGTACTAAGTGGATCTTTAGAAACAAGATGGATGAGTCCGGAAATGTCATTAGGAATAAAGCTAGGTTAGTGGCCCAAGGTTACACTCAAGTTGAGGGAATTGACTTTGAGGAGACCTTTGCACCCGTAGCACGGCTTGAAGCCATACGGATGACACTAGCTTTTGCATGTTTTAAAAATTTTAAACTTTTTCAAATGGATGTAAAAAGTGCATTTTTAAATGGTTTTATTAATGAAGAAGTTTATGTTGCTCAACCTCCCGGTTTTGTTGATCATGTTCATCCCGATTTTGTTTTTAAACTTGATAAAGCTTTGTATGGATTGAAACAAGCTCCAAGAGCTTGGTATGAAAGGCTTTCTAGTTTTCTCATTTCAAATGATTTTATTAAAGGCAAAGTAGACACAACTCTTTTTACTAAGCATGTTGATAATGATATTTTAATTGTGCAAATTTATGTTGATGATATAATTTTTGGATCTACTAATGAGCTTTTATGCAAGGATTTTGAGAAGGTAATGCAACTAGAATTTGAAATGTCTTCCATGGGTGAGCTCAATTTCTTCCTTGGACTCCAAATCAAGCAATTGCAAGACGGAACCTTCATTAACCAAGCCAAGTACGCAAAGGAGCTAGTAAAGAAGTTTGGGCTTGAAGGATCAAAGGCTTGCAACACTCCAATGGCAACTACTACCAAGCTTGATAAGGACGAACAAGGTAAAAATGTTGATATTAAATTATATAGAAGCATGATAGGAAGTCTTTTATATTTGACGGCAAGTAGGCCGGATATCATGTTTAGTGTGTGTCTTTGTGCTAGATTTCAATCGTGTCCTAAAGAGTCTCATCTTATTGCGGTAAAACGCATTATTCGTTATATTAAGGGCACTATTGGAATGGGTCTTTGGTATCCGAAAACTATAGATTTTTCTATGACTAGTTATTCGGATGCCGACTATGCGGGTTGTAGAGTAGATAGAAAGAGTACTAGTGGGACATGTCAATTTCTTGGTAATTGTCTTGTTTCATGGTCCTCTAGGAAACAAAATTCCGTAGCTCTCTCAACCGCCGAGGCGGAGTATGTTGCCGCGGGGGCTTGTTGTGCACAAGTCCTTTGGATGAAACATACTCTCCTTGATTTTGATTTGCACTTTGATCATATAAAAATATTTTGTGATAATACTAGTACTATTCACATGACCAAAAATGCAAATCAACATAGTAAGACCAAGCACATTGAGATTAGATATCACTTTCTTAGAGATCATTTTGAGAAAGGTGATATAGATATTGATTATGTTTCCACGGATTTACAACTAGCCGATATTTTCACTAAACCTCTTGATTTTGCTAGATTTTCGTTTATTTGTGGAGAACTTAATGTTTGTATTATTGAATAAACATGTTTTTCATAACCCTTTTTGATGTATGACAAAAAGGGGAGAATAAGTTTACATGACAAAAATAAGTTCATTTGGTCTTGGTTCCATATGAATTTATATGCTTTAATTTTAAGATTTGTTTTATGAATTTATATGTTTTGTTTTTATGAGTTTTTGTGTTTTAAATAAATTCTTGTGTTTTGGTATTTTTGGTATTTTTGGTATCAAGAGAAATTTTTGTGTTTTAATTGGTTTCAATAATTGGTGCATCATTTCAATTATTAGTTTCTAGAGCATATTCTTGTGTTTTATGTATAGCATAATTTGAGGGGGAGTTTTCTCCTACCCTATATTTTTGTTAATAGCCTATTTGTTTTGTCATCATCAAAAAGGGGGAGATTGTTGGCCCAAGAGGTTACACTCTCCAATTGTTTTGTGTTTTGATGATGACAAACCAAATATGAGCTATTTGGTACTAACAAGTTTGTTAAGATAAGTTTCAGGTTTGTACCATGTTTAGAGACCATTCGCTTAGCTATTGCAAGAACTTCTAAGTTCCACAAAGCAAGGAAGGCAAATTGCACATCAAGGAAGGATCATAGAAGAGAAGGCACTAGCAAGGCATTGGATGGCTCAAAGACTTGAAGATAGCACAAGAAGTCTTCATGTAATTTGTTTTTCAGTTTATAGTTTGTTAAAGAATAGTGGATAGGTTTGAAGCTCTATCACACACGTTTTTGCGCACATGCTCATTCCAAAATAATTTCTTATAAATTATACAAAAATATTTTGCATACAAGATTTTGCCTACAGATATATATTTATGTTTTATACTAATCCCTGTTCAAAAGTATTTTTGTTAAAATCAAAATCCTCTTTGTTTTCTTTTTAAAATTGACTTTTTGACCTGATCCGGTCGACCGGGTCGGTCGACCGAGTCTGTGTCAGTCTGGTCCGGTCGACCGGACCAGTCGACCGAAGTCCTGGCAGATGCACGTATCCGTGTGCACGTCTGTCGGTCGACCGGGGCGGTCGACCGGACTATTATTTTTTGCTCACAGGTTTTATCGGTCGACCGGGTCGGTCGACCGCTAGACTTCAACGGTCAAATTTTTATACTACCGGTCGACCGGCCCGGTCGACCGATCCGACCGTTTGAACAGTAACGGGCAGATTTTTAAGAGCTGTTTATTTTTGTCTTTTGTATTTAAAAATTCGTTTAAAGATATATTTGATCTAATTACCTCCTAAACATCAGTAAATATGTTTTATCCCTAAACCCTAGCCCTCTCCTATAAATAGGGGTGTTTGGGGAGAGATTGGTTACAACAACTATTATTGCTAAAAATTCAAAAGTTTAAGGCTTTCAAAGTTCTTGGTTTTTGTGCTAAATTCTCTCAATTTTCTGAAGGGTTTTCAAAAGTTTTTCTCTGATTTCAATTTCTTTTCCTTACACAAAAGAGCTTCAATTCTACTCATTATTCTCTAAGGACCTTTGTAAGGGAAGAGATTTTTGAAAGAGAGAGTTTGTGGTCTTTTGACTACCAAGGAAATCACTTGTTCTTGAGATTGTAGGAGTTGGGTACTCCATTGTATTTGAGATCTTTGTGATAGTGGAAGTGGTCGGAATCCTTCTGGGGAAGGCGGGGAGTAGAGCTGGGTGCTCGAACCTCGATAACATATCCTTGTGTTTGCGATTGGTTTACATTCTTGCAATTATTACTCTACTTTGCTTGCACTTATTACTTGCTCATCATACTTACTTGCTTGTATTCACATTGTGATTGTTATAGCTTTAAATTTTAAATTGCCCTTTGATTAGCATTATCACCTATTCACCCCCCCTCTAGGTGATTTTCAGCCACCAAGCTTCAAAATAGGTGATATTCGTCTTTTGTAAATGTCAACGAGTATCGAGACCTGTCTTTTGTAAATGTCAGCAAGCATCGAGATTAAGACTTAGCTGTCTGCTGGTTCAGAGGTCGCGATGACGTAACCAATTGAGACGCCACTAAGCTCAATGATAAATGAAACTTGGCTATCTGTCAGTTCAGAGGTCGCAATGACATAACTGGTTGAGAAGCCACCAAGCTTCAAAATAGGTGATATTCGTCTTTTGTAAATGTCAACGAGTATCGAGACCTGTCTTTTGTAAATGTCAACAGGACTCGGGATTGAGACTTAGCTGTCTGCTGGTTCAGAGGTCGCGATGACGTAACCAATTGAGACGCCACTAAGCTCAATGATAGATGAAACTTGGCTATCTGCCAGTTCAGAGGTCGCAATGACATAACTGGTTGAGAAGCCACCAAGCTTCAAAATAGGTGATACTCGTCTTTTGTAAATGTCAACGAGTATCGAGACCTGTCTTTTGTAAATGTCAACAGGACTCGGGATTGAGACTTAGCTGTCTGCTGGTTCAGAGGTCGCGATGACGTAACCAATGAGACGCCACTAAGCTCAATGATAGATGAAACTTGGCTATCTGCCAGTTCAGAGGTCGCAATGACATAACTGGTTGAGAAGCCACCAAGCTTCAAAATAGGTGATACTCGTCTTTGTAAATGTCAACGAGTATCGAGACCTGTCTTTTGTAAATGTCAACAGGACTCGGGGTTGAGACTTGTCTTTTGTAAATGTCAACAAGCTCAAAATAGGTGATACTTATCTTTTGTAAATGTCAATAAGTATCGAGACCTGTCTTTTGTAAATGTCAACAGGGCTCAAGATTGAGACTTAGCTGTCTGCTGGTTCAGAGGTCGCAATGACGTAACCAATTGAGACGCCACTAAGCTTCAAAAATTGCAATGGAGTTTGGGAAAGTCTCGTTTTCACGGGGAGAAACGAGGGAATCACTGTCATAGGTTTAATGTTAACGTAACAGCGAGATATATATGTGGTCCTACCATTCTATGGATGAGAATTGGTAGGTGATTTTGGTGGTCTCATTCTCACGGGGAGAAACGAGGGGATTGCTGTCATAGGTTTAATGTTAACATAACAGCGGAATATATGTGGTCCTACCATTCTATGGATGAGAATTGGTAGGTGATTCTAGAGAGGGAATCAAATGGGAGCAGGTCCCTTAGGATTTTAGCAAACCCCCAGCTATCAACGGGTTTGATGGAGCTTGGAGAAAGAGAGAGGCTCTCTTTGTGCGCATTCGGGACGCGCGGATCTCGATCAGAGGTGTAATGTTAACTTGATCGAGAGCAGGATCCTTGATTAAGGATAGTATTTCTTTAAGAATTTGCCATTGATTGGCATCATGAGGAGGTCGCCATCTGCAGTTGTAAGGCGGTATGCTCCGTTTGAATAGACTGTCTCTATCACAAACGGTCCTTCCCATTTAGGCTGAAATTTGCCTTTGGTCTTGTGCGTCATAATCATCGGTCGTCTGACGGCTAAGACTAGGTCTCCTTTGTGGAAGACTCTCTGCTTGACCTTCTTATTGAAGGCTTTTGACATCCGAGCCTGATATAGCTCGATGTGTTGCTGAGCTTGCAGCCGCTTCTCGTCCAGAGCTTCGAGCTCTTGAAGACGCAAGCGATCATTGTCTTCTGATGTCATCTTAGTAGTCAAGGCTACCCGCAATGATGGCACCTGGATTTCCAATGGGATGACCGCTTCGCATCCATATACCAGGGAGAAAGGCGTATTGCCTGTCGGTGTCCGAACCGTAGTCCGGTAGGCCCAAAGGCATTCGCCGAGCTTTTCGTCCCAATCTCGCTTGTTCGAGGAGACAAACTTCTTGAGCAGCTTGATGATTGTCTTGTTGAATGCCTCTGCCAAGCCGTTGGTGGCAGGATTGTAGGCGGTTGAAGCCACATTCTGAATTCGGTATTTATCGCAGAACCGATAGAACCCTTGGCTTACGAATTGGAGACCATTGTCATGGATGATCCGTCTGGGTACACCGAATCGATGGATGACGTGGTGTTTGATGAAGCTAACCAGATTGGAGGTTCTAACTTCGGCCAACGGTGTGGCCTCTGCCCATTTTGAGAAGTAATCGGTTATTGCCAGGATAAACCGGTGACCTCTTGCCGAAGAGGGACTGATTGGCCCTACGACATCGATTCCCCATGCTTCAAATGGCCATGAAGCAACAGTAGGGTGGAGCAACTCCGAAGGTTGGTGTATGAAGTCTGCATGGACCTGGCACGCCTTACACCTTCGTGCATATTGGGTGGCATCGGCCATCATGGTCGGCCAGTAGTACCCAAGTCTGTGCAGCCTGTCTTTAAGCTTTGGACCCGGCTGGTGAGCTCCGCAGACGCCATCATGTGCTTCTTTAAGCACTTCCTGTGCCTCTGAATGAGAGAGACAACGGAGGAGGACACCGTCATATGAAAGACGGTAAAGTGTCTTCAAGGTTGGATCATAGTGGAAACGGAGCGACCTTCGTCTGATGGACGCCGCTTCTTTGGGATCGTCTGGAAGCAGACCGTGCAGAGCGTAGTCAATGAGAGGGAAGCGCCAATCCCTCGGCTCAAGACCCACGGAGATATTATGGACCTCTTGGATCCTTAGCATATGCTTGGAGCATACGAGATGCCGGGTTGCGACTGTGAGGTGATACTCGGTGTCGGCCGGTAAGGCTAGCGTTGTTGCTAATGCAGCGAGGGCATCCGCCTTGGTATTTTGAGATCGGGACACGTGCCCGATGTAGAAGCCTTCAAATAGGCTAGCCAATTCGATGGCTGTATGATAATAAGGCACCAAGTCTTCATGGCGGACTTCATATTCGCCTTTGACTTGACTGATGACTAGCTTTGAATCGCCGTAAGCTTCGAGGTAGCGTACCCCCATTCCCTGGGCGAGCTGGAGGCCGATGAGCAGAGCATTATATTCCGCTACATTATTAGAGCATGATTCTGTCAAGGAGAATGCTCTGGGAAGGATATGATCCTGTAGGGAGATGAACACAACCCCCACTCCGGCAATAATCTTCCCTTTGGGGCCCATCCGCGATGCTCCGTCGAAGAACATCTGCCACACTTCCTCTGCTGAGGTTGCATTAGACTCGAAGACTTCATCAGGGATGTCTTCGTGAAGTTTTGAATGTTCTGGAACTGGATGAGCAGCTAAGAACTCTGCAAGGGCCTGGCCTTTAACTGCCTTCTGAGGAGTAAAGGTCATGTCGTATTGAGACAACAGAAGTGCCCATTTAGCCAACCTTGAATTCAGCGACCCTGGCTTCGTCATGAGAAGACGTAAAGGGTTCACCCTGGAGATGACATGTATGGTTTGGCCAACCAAATAATGTCGTGTCTTCTGGACAGCGAAGACGAGAGCTAAACACTCTTTCTCAATAGGATTGAAGCGAGATTCCGCTCCTATGAGAGTCCTGCTCAGATAATAAATGGCCTGCTCATGCCATTGTCGTTCTTCTGAGCGAGGAGGGCACCGAGGGAATAGTCCAGAGCTTTTACATAAAGCAAGAATGGTTTCCCTGAGGTAGGGGCCACTAAGACCGGAGGTTTTGTGAGATACCTCTTAATGTCTTCATAGGCTTCTTGACAAGCTTGGTCCCATATGAAGGCAGTACCCTTTTTCATGAGACGGGTAAAGGCCTGGCAACGGCCCGAAAGATTTGCTATGAATCTTCTGATGTAGGCTAATCTGCCTTGCAAGCCTCGGAGCTCTTTGAGATTCCTTGGTGGATGCATGTCCTGGATGGCTTTGACTTTGTTTGGGTCCAGATGGATCCCTTTGATGTGACAATGAAAGGAATTTGCCGCTGGATACTCCTAAGAAGGATTTTGTCGGGTTCATTTTCAGCTGATGAGCCCGCATTATGTCGAACATCGTTCTCAGATCGCGAAGATGTTCATTTTTTGCTGCGGCTTTTGACGGCAACGTCGTCAACATAGCATTCCACCGTCTTTCGGAGATGGTCGCGGAGATCATGCTCATCGCCCGCTGGTAGGTTGCTCCGGCGTTCTTCAGTCCGAAGGGCATTACAGTGTAGCAGTATACCCCCAATGGCGTTCAGAAAGAAGTATGCTTCTCGTCATCAGGATACATCTTGATCTGGTTGTACCCTGAGAAGCCATCCATGAAAGACATCCTCTCGAACCCGCATGTGTTGTCGATCATGACATCAGTGATCGGCAGTGGGAATTCATCTTTGGGACAGGCCGTATTGAGATCACGGTAGTCGATGCAGATCCGTATTTTCCCGTTCTTTTTTAGGACGGGGACGATGTTAGCTACCCAGTCTGGATGTTGTTCCTCCCGGATGAAGCCACAAGCAATGAGCTTATGAACTTCGGCTTCAATAGCCTCCATGATGTTTGGGCGGAACCGACGTTGTTGCTGCTTGACCGGCTTAACGTCGTTCTTGATGTTTAGACGGTGCATGGCGACCTGTGGATCAAGTCCGGGCATGTCTTCATTGTTGGCCCAAAGGCCTTCCACTCTAGTTTTGATGATGATTAACTCATGTAGTTATGTGTACTAATAATCTTGCAATGTTTAAGTTTCAGATATTTAACAAGATATTAGTTGGTGAAAGCTTCCACACATCTTTCACATGTTGATTCAAGAGCCCGAGCGTCAAAGATCATATATAGCACTTGCTCGGTGAATCAAGGAGTTTTGGATCGAGTCGACTTGGAGATTGCGCTCTACAAGAAGACTTAGTATCCTAGTTTAGTTTTGTGTTTAGATCCAAATTGTAAAGATTAGAATAGTATGATATGCTCAAGTTCACAATACACACACATAAATTCAATATGTTTGGTTTTTGATTGAATCGGTTTTGGATTTCAAATACATGATCGCATTTATCATGAAAATTTAGCAACTAATTTTGTTTGGGTTAGAAAAGATGCTAACCCCCGTGGACCCACAAGAAAATGGGTACCAAGATCCACCTCTTTGATGTTTGGTGTAGGTGGAGGCTCTCGCATCACGTGAGAGATTTGGTGCCTTGAGGTGGAAGCGTTCTAAGCTTAAAGAGAATTATTTGGATGCTTCACACTCAAGGGAACTTGGTGGAGAGGACCACCATTGGTTTGGAGAACTAGAGAAGAACCTTCATTACTTTTGGTATCATTCTCTAACTCCCACTTATTTGCATACTTTTCATGTTCATCTATTTGTAGCATGTTATGTTTTATTGTTCATTATGCTTGTGCTATGCTCATTAGACTAATGTTATACATGTTTAGTTATTTGAGCACCCATGTTTCATATGGATCTATATTTAGTGTTCACACCTTGTTTAAACTAACATGTATGCCCTAGATCTAATGCACATGCATATGCATAAAGATCATATGATTTTCATGTTTCTATAATTTTTTGTTTTAATAATTCGTATTTTGATTATCATAATCATATTGATTGTTGACCCGTTTCATGCTTCATGTTTTGACAACTTGCTTGAATGATAGTTTTCATTAAGACTAGGATTTATACTTGTACAACTAGTGAGCTACAAATAAACCTTTATATATGTTTGTGCTTGAACGCTCATTTGTATTCACTTGATGTACTAGTATAGTCTAGTTTTGATGATTATTACATTTGACTTGTATTCACTATCTTACATGTTTGTTTTAACTTTATGTATATGTCCATCTTGTCTAAACTATCATTTATACATATACATCCTTGAGCCACGTGCCTTCATGCATATACTTTTGTGGACTCATTGTGTTTAGGATATGTATGTATACTTTAGTTTGTACATGACATACATATGCCTTGAAGTTTAAATCGTTTGGATGAATTTCATGTTTGCTAAGCGATTTCACATGTATGATGAATCTCATATTTTTAAGATGATTTCAATTAGTGATTTCACATGAATTTCATGTTTTTAATATTGAGCTTGATTGTCTATTTTCATGTTGATATGTTTCTCACAACACTTGTACACTCACTCTATTTATGTTTTCTCATGACTTAGTTTTCATGAGTACAAGTTATGCTATATGGATTTTGAGTGTTTTAGTGCCATGTGGTTTACATGTGTCTTCATGAAATTTTTTTTTTGGATCTCATACTAGTTGATTCATATAACTAGTTATGATATTCTTCCTTGGTAGAGACTTTCAAACATACTACATTTTCAAACCTATTTTTGAAAACCCCTACCATCAAGGGTGGTTGGATGGGAGATCATGCTCATGTATGCTTTTTATGAAAATCATTTTAAACTTGATCATGAATGGGTGGTAGTTGATATGAGATATGCACTTGCTCTTATTGTTGTTTCAATTGGTATCATTGAATCCTTTCAATTGGTATCAATCTTGACATTTTTGTATACTCATATTCTTATTGTGTATGTATAATTTCAATTGGTATCATCTTTCGTGATTGGTACTTGTCCTATTTCATACACATATACATGTTTGTTTGTGCTTATTATATCCCTATATCTTAAAGCACAAATTTTGTTTTTGCATAGCTTGATTTTTAAATGACTATATTGTTTCAATTGATGAATTTCTCAATTGGTATCTTAATACAAGCTTATGCATCCGTCTCTTTGGTATTTCATAAAGGGGGAGAAAACTCGTATTTTGTATTTCAATTGGTATTTGATTTACCATTGGTTTTGCTTTCCACTCCCTAACTTTATGATGAAAAATGATTGGAAAATTAACTTTTGTGTGATTGGTATCAAGATGCCATTTTCTTAAATTGGTATCAAGAAGCCATTTATTTTAAAATTTCTTAAATTGGTATCATATGCTTACAAAAAATTTATTTCAATTGGTATCAAGTTTTCCTTACATGTTTACTTTTGTAAGATGATGATTTGATTTCAATGCCTTGTTTTAAATTCCATTGGTATTGGCACTCATTAATCTTTGTGATTTTTCAATTGGTATCAATACCTTGTTTAAGTTCAATTGGTTTTGGCATTCATTAATATTTGTTATTTTCAATTGATATCCTAATGCACTTTCATTGCTACATGTTTTAATTGGTATCATATTGATTTTGATTTCACCCCTTGTAGTTTATTGTTTCTTGTATAAAGACTATTGTGTTTGAAAAAGGGGAGAAAATTTGAAATTTGATTCTTTGAAGCGTGTTTACCCCTTTGTTGATGATTGACAAAAAGGGGGAGAAGAATTTGAGTTTATATGCATGATTTATGCAAGTTTTGTTTTCTTATATCAATGAGTTTTGTGTTTACTTTTGTTTTTATTAGTATCAAAACAATTGGTAATAGTTTATTGGTATCAAGAGCATGTTTTAGTAAATGATTTGTTTTATGCAATTGGTATCAGAGCTAGCGCTCCTGATATTTAGGTTTAACCACCTAGGAGTGTGATCTTGGTTTGCTAATCTTCATTTGCATTGTTCATTTGCACACATATAGTTGCACTCATGGCTAGCCCTCCCATGTTTGACCATTTTAGACTTGATGCTTGGAAGGTGGACATGACTAGGCATTTAAAAACTCTAGGTCATCTAGTTTATCAAGCCATCACTATAGAAACCCTCCCAAACAGTAGCAAGCATAAGAAGGCCAATGCATTAGCACTTAGAGCACTTAGAGCATCTCTAAATGAATTTCTATTACCCATTTTTGATCACTATGATTCGGCTTTTGCAGTTTGGAGCATCTTGACGTCTCCCGAGCTTCCAAGGATAATTAACAAGATGAGGAGATCTAAAAGAGAAAAGTCCGAAGAGCAATGCCTCATGGTCCAAGGGAAGAACTCCCTTGAGGTACAATCGGATTCTCATATTGATGATAGCTCTAGTTCCTATTGTCATGGATGTTTTGAAGTTCAAACTTTAAATATAGAACTTGCTCATAAGCTTGAAAATTTGTTGGAAAAACATAATTTGTTGAAAGAGAATAATCTTGTTTTGAAAAATGAATTAAAGGATTTATGTTCTAATTTTGAATTGATTTTGCAAGAGAAAGAAGAGATCACTAGTGAACGTGACTCACTACAATCTCAACTTGAATTTGCACTTAAAGAGATTGAAGATTTGAAAAACAAAAATGATTTTGATGATGTTGTAGAACACAATGAGGTTTTGTCTTCTAGATTGGATCTTGTTTTCAAAGAAAATCTTACTTTGAAAAATAAAATTGATACAATTACAAAAGAATTGGATTTGGTTTTGATTAAAATAAATCTTTACAAAATGAGATTGATATTCATGTTTGTCATGCTAATGTAGCTTCTACTTCTTACACTCCTATAGCATGCTCCACTTTATCTTCTAACATTGAAAATGATATACTTGTTTTGAAGAAAAATGTTGATAGTTTGGGCTCCACTTTGAGCCATTGTGCCATGAATCACACACGATTGGAAACCTTGGTTCGCAAGAAACAAGTTCCAACCTTGCATGCACACCCATCTAGGCATACACATGCTTTTCATGATCACCACCATCATATGTATGCTCACGTGTACACATGTACACATTGTGGTCGAAAAGGCCACCTTGCTAGATTTTGTTATGATCTTTTACATGTTAAAAATTTAACAACTATTATTGCTAAAAATTCAAAAGTTTAAGGCTTTCAAAGTTCTTGGTTTTTGTGCTAAATTCTCTCAATTTTCTGAAGGGTTTTCAAAAGTTTTTCTCTGATTTCAATTTCTTTTCCTTACACAAAAGAGCTTCAATTCTACTCATTATTCTCTAAGGACCTTTGTAAGGGAAGAGATTTTTGAAAGAGAGAGTTTGTGGTCTTTTGACTACCAAGGAAATCACTTGTTCTTGAGATTATAAGAGTTGGGTACTCCATTGTATTTGAGATCTTTGTGATAGTGGAAGTGGTCGGAATCCTTCTGGGGAAGGCGGGGATGTAGAGCTGGGTGCTCGAACCTCGATAACATATCCTTGTGTTTGCGTTTGATCTATTGGCTCTCTATCTCTCTCTCTTTACTTTGTGCCTTGCATTTCTACTTATTTTGCTCATTCATATTGCTTGGCTTGGTTGTGTGTGCATCACTTGTTGATCACACTTGAGTGTATTTGCATTAAGTTTTTAAATTCCGCATTTAGTTCATAGATTAGCATTGTCACCTATTCACCCCCCTCTAGGTGACTTTTCATTCATAGCTCCAGGCGAAGACATCTATATACTCTTTTACGAGCATTATCAATTCTTCCTTTTCGATGAGTGATAAGCTTTCACTTATGAAAATAGGCTTGGGGTGATCTTGACTACCCAAGTTGACCTGGATCACCTTGTCTTCGGTAGGTGGCTCGCGCAGCTCGAACCGCTTTTCCCATTGGAGACTTAATTGCTGGGCCCAAGGTTCCTCATCAGTAGCTTCTGCAGGTTCCAATTGACTGGCTGAAGTCATATTCACAGTGAGGCCGTTGAACATTCCTCCTATGCTGATGTCAGAATCCCACTCGGCAGATGAGCCCGACTGTAATGGAATTGGTTCGTCGTCTTTGACTTGAACCGTTACTGATGATGTGGGTGTGACATACCCTAACCCCCTGCGTGTACTATCATAGTAATTTGCAGGTTTCCCTCTTGGGAAGGAGTTACGCATCAAGCCGCGTCTTCCTTTTCCGAAGTTCAGGCCGCCTGCCTGCTTCAAGTCATATCCCATCTTTTCCATAATATGGCGTGCCGGTTGCGCATAATGGAAGAACTGTGGGGTTTCTGAGTCCGAGCTTGACTCTGTAGCTGCAGGTCCCCGTGGCTGGGTTCTACCGAAGATTATCGGCAACTGACCTTGTTTGGATGGAGGGATTACCAGCGTGGCCCCTTCTATAACCTCCACAGATGTAGTAGCCGAACTTGGCTCATGTATGGGCATGTGCAGAGAGCCCTCTATGATGGATTTAATTGACCCAATACTCGCAGGATAACCAAAAGAGATACTCTCATTAATTACCCATTCACCCTCTTCATCAGAAGGGATATTACATTGGGGGTCATTGAGGAAACATGCTGTAATTGGTTCGCCAATCAAAATGGCTGGCACGCCTGTTTCGGATTTTGAATCCGCCTCATTGCCACTTTCATCATCGTCTGGCAATGGCTCTGCAGGCGTTCCGCCGGCCTCTTGATACAGGATGGCGTCGGTGAAGTAGTTTTCCACCCCCTTGAAGGGTTGCTTTTCAGCGAAGACAGTTCGTACTGTCACATCATCTTCAACATATTTGAAGCATTGGTGGAGGGTGGAAGGAACGATCCAGTTGGCATGGATCCAGGGTCTTCCTAGCAGCAAGTTATATGATGTGTCAGCGTCAATGACATAGCACGTCACTTCTGACTTCAAGCTTCCGATTCTGCAGCGGAGCCGAATCTTTCCAAGCGGATGGCTGCTCCCGGCGTTGAAACCATATATTGTAGTGGTGGTTGCGGACAACCTGTACAATGGTATGCCGAGGAAATAGAGGAGCCTTTTGGGGATGATGCTGAGTGCAGACCCCGGATCGACTTGTACTCTTTCAATGCATGTTGAACCGATATATCCGGTATAGTACAGAGGTCGATCATGCTTGTTGTCTTTGAGAAGCATATCTTCCGCCGTAAAGGTAATAGCAGGCACCTTAGATTGTGTGTGATGGCACTCTGAGCAGGAAGGCCGCATCTCATCACCAGGAACCTCAGGCATGCATGTCAGAAAGGACTCCGAGTTGGCCAGCGCATCTCTGAGTGCCTCTCTTGTCTCTTTAGAGAGACGAAGGAGCTCGTGTATTGTGATACGAGCCGGGATATTGGCTAAGTGGGCCAATATATCAAAGCGAAAGGGCGTGGCTAACCCTTGGCCTGGCGGTTTCTTCAACGCATGGTCGAACCGCACTTCCTTAGGCTTCTCTCTCCCTTTGGTCAGGACTGGAGCGGATGTCGGCATTGGTACTGACGTCGTTTGCTGTTGTATCTCGTCAGTCGACTTGTCATACTGCCTTAAGTATGATTTTCCAGACCGGGTGCCCGTCTGTTGAGGCGCATCTGCCCGCGCTGTGCAAGCACGTTTTTCTCCTTCTGAATCACTGAGGGAAGCCGAAGTAAGGTTGTCATCATCTGGCAGGACAGAGATGACATTGCAGGACTTTTCCTTTTTGCTGGAGTCCTTCGACGTCCGCTGTACGTCTTGGACGAGGTCAGGGTGTATCCACATAACTTCCCCCGTCTCCAATGTCAAAGGGACGAGACCCATGTTGTATTGAGTCATGGCTGGAGGATGCTTGACTTCCAACCGCGGCGCCGAGGCTGAATAGGTCCCGTCGGGAACTGTGACCTTCTGGGCAGTGCCGAACTCAAGAGTCACCATATTGGCAGTGACTTTCTTCTGTTCCGTCTTCAATGTGAGGACTCCGGCGTCGACCAAGGCTTGAATTCTATCCTTGAGAACATAGCACTTGTCAGTAGGATGGTGGATCATCCTGTGGTAGAGGCAGTATTTAGGGTCGTTTGTACGCCCTATCTCATTGGGACGCCGAGCATCCGGTAGCTTCATTTTGTTCCCTTTGTGGACCAGATGGAATATCGTGACCACCTGATCATCTCTGAAGGAGTACTGCTTTGGAGGAAACTTGGGCTCTTGGCTATTGACGCCGCTCTTCTTGGCCTTTGACTGCATGTCTTCGGTCAGCTCGACGGACATAATCTCCTTCCCTTTAGCTTGAGAAGACTGCGGGAGATCCCTACGCCCTTTGTTGTTCGCGCCCCATTTGCTTCTAGGGGCGGATGGCTCAAACTTCTTAGCCGATTTCTCGGCTATCTCAGCTTGTTCGACCAATTCCTTCCAAGTATGGGCTTTGACAGCCCCCATGTGGACTTCTACTTGATCCAAGAAGTTGTGCCTGCATGTCTGTAAGAGCATGGGTAATGGCATCCCTGCTGGGCACATCAGAGATAGATTTCTGAACCGCTCAATGTATTCACGGACAGATTCGCCTTTCCTCTGCACAGTGGAAAGGAGCTTGTCCATGGTCACTTCGGTGTCATCCTCATAGAAGCGAGAGAGGAACCGAGTTTCCAGGTCGACCCAGGAATTGATAGAGCCCTGAGGAAGGCTTTGGAACCAGTCGAATGCCACTCCCTTTAAGGTGCCAATGAACAGCCTAGCCATGATGGCATCGTTGCTTATAACATTGCCGGTCTGGGACCGGAAATAGTAGATGTGCTGATTGGGCGAGCTCTTACCATCATACGTATGCAACGTTGGTGGTTTGAACTTTGGCGGATATGGCACCGAATCCCACTCCAGTGGGTAAGGACGAACTGCCCCTACTTTCTTTAATTCATCCCTCTGAGCCAGGGATGAAATTTGAGCTTGAAGGCCTTTAAGGACTTCGGCATCCAGGGAAGAGCCTCCCTTAGATCTCTCCGTCTTGGGCGGATCATTGCTGAGATGTCCCTCCTCGTCATGATTACTCCCGGTATCATCATTCCGGTTGCTGAGGAGCTGAGCGAGCATCTGTTGAATATTGTCCAGGGCCTCTTGCTGAGTTCTAGAGGTCTGCTCCTGAGCTTCCAAACGCCGACGAAGATCGTCATTGGCGTTATCGGCCATATTACCGATGCTTTGTCCGTTCGCACAGAACTGACTGTTGCTGAAGAGGCATACCCGCTGTCTTCATCTTCTCCATCAGATGATTGGGGCGACCGCCTGAGTTGTGGCACGGTTGGGACCGTCGAGGAGGAAGGCTGCTCATAATTATAGGGTATCGCTACCCTGGATCTGGTGTTTCGGAAAACACCTTCTTCGCGCACCAAGACTTCACCTAAGCCCGGGCTATAATCTGGATCTGGGGAGCCGAAATGGGTATCATCAGATGTATGACCCTCCCTGTGTCGCTCTCGTCCTCTTCCGGTCATGTTGACGGACGCGAAGGCTGGGCCTCGCGAAGCACTCCTTTCATGATGCTTCTTTGTGGCATGTGTGGACAACCGGTTAAACGCCGATTGACTGTGCGGAGATGCAGCCTTGATTGGATATTGCCGACAACGGGCTGAATGGATTGTCACAAGTCGGCATCCTCTTTGACAACAAGGGGAGGTGGTTTGGAGAGACTCCAATTCCCGCTTGTTTGCCAAGAATTGTCGCAGGTTAGGCTCAACAGAGCCTGAACAACCCCGTGGAGAGGCCTTTCTGGAGCGTACAAGGGATGATGCTCCGTTCCTCTTATCCCTGCAGAAGGGATTAGTACTGAATAGTACTTTGGCGCTAGCTTCGCCGACAGGTGCGAGCTTAGTGCTTGATGAATTGGGGAGCGGAGCACGCTGTGGTGCTTTGCCCGCTATTCTGCTGCGAAGGGGATCAACCTCAGATAACACTGCGGTCTTAGCCTTGCGGCCGCGAACCCAGTGAATTCGTTGTGGTACAATAGCTTCGCTTGTGAAAGAGAGGCTGACAAAAGGCTTTGCTGCCCTTGATTCAGGTGACGGTATGATTGCCGTCGTGACTTCATGGCTGGCAGCATCGTCAGGGCAGATGGGCATCTTACCCTTTTCTTCGCGGGAGAGGGGCAGTCTCGGCATGACTACTCCGGGAGCTTTGGTTGAAGACTCCTGTTTAGGCTTCCATATCAGCCTTGACAGGGGACGCCTAGGTTCGCAAGGAACCTGAATAGCCACAAGCGGGGCTGTGGGGTGCTGGCAAGATCCTGCCTCTGGTTTCTGATTTGAAACCTTGGCCATGAAGACCTTCCTGTGCTTCCGTGCTCGAAGCGTCAGGCCACCCCCAGAGAGGACTTCTTCAAATCTTCCTTGATCGATCTGGATAACCAGGTTCTCAAAAGTGCAGGATCTGGGCTGCGGGCATGTTTCCTTGTTGCGCCAGAGAACTGCGGCAGGTTTGCAGAGAACCTTTTCCGTCTCCGCAGAGACTTTGCTTGAAGATTTAGCCAGAGAAGATCTGGCTGCACCGGCTTTTCTGAATTCAGAGATAGACCCGAAGGTCTGTTAGTCGCATTGCGACACTTGATTCTCAGCAGAGGAGAATACAATCCCCAGCGGAGTCGCCATCTTGTTTTCCATTATATTTGCAAAGGGGAAAACTTACAAATAAAAGTTTGAGGAGCTAAATTACAAGTATTCTCAAAAGATTACAAGTGATCTCCTCAGAGATTCTGGGAAAATGTGCCGATAGGAGTCTGGTCAGCGCGCGACCACTTTGTCCCTTTGACGATGCGAGCGATGAGATTCCCTTCTCGCCTGGTTCCGGGAATCAGAGAATAGAGGATTAGTAGAATCCTCTGGCTACTTCTCAAAAAAACCGCCTTCAATAAGGAATTCCTTCTCGCCTGGTTCCGGAGATTCCTTGAGGAAAAAGGGGTTGTTAGGGTATCCACCCTGAAAAGAGAAGTATTTCTCTTGAAAGGTCTCTGAATTAGAGAGCGCACGGTGCGTCGTGAAGAAGCCTCTGCTTGTGGAGTCTTCCCTCTCTCTTTTTATCGATCGATCCCTCTCTCCTTGTACCCCTTGGCGGGCTATTTATAGGAAAAGCAAGGGTATAATCGTCCCCTTGAAGATATGGAAACAGATTGAACCGAATCTGTTTGAATCTGGAAAGTAGCCTTACTGCGAGGCTAGGATAGCTTCTGCGGAGCTAGAATTGGCAGGTCGGTTGATCTGTTTTGATCCTTTCCATATTGCTGAGAGATTCTCCTTGATCCTCTTACTTGTTTCAAGAGAGTCAAGAGATAGCGGCAATCACTGCCATATTTGAATCCTGATTGGATTTGATTTGTTTGAATCCAATCTCATCAGGAGATTTGATTGGTCAAAGGTTGACCGTAGCAGGCTGATAGCGGAGCTGCCCGCTTTGAAGCTCATAGCGGAGCTAGAGGCGATCCTTAGCGAAATCCGAAAAGAGGCTTTTCGGCGAAGCTGTCAATTAGCTTCTTGGCGAAGTTGGATGATGCTAGCCTCTCAATCGAGGCTATCTCCTTGGGCTAATGTAATGCTAAATGCTAGCATCTTAGACCTGCTGAGGTCTGTTTAGAAACAATCCGGGTTCACTGTTCTGCTTGCTGGATCAGTGGAGTCCAAGCTGCTTCCTTGTCCCTTGGAGGTGGATGAAAACTGGTCTTCAGCTCGTCTGTCCCTTGTCTTTTGTAAATGTCAACAAGTTTAGACATCGTTCGGACCAATGAGAATCTTGTCTTTTTTTTAAGTGTCAACAGTAGGCTCGTCCCCTACCACGACCTGCTGTTGTTCTGCCTCCCCTTGGAGCTGGGCGAAAAACTTGTTGTGGTGGAGGGAGAGGGGTTCTCTTAACCACTGGTTCTGGGTTCCTCTGTCCAATGGCTACTGGAGGTGCCGGTAGGGTTCGGTTCATCATCCCAGTTCTCTTATGGGGATAACCTTCTATTGTGTGATCACCAGATCCACACGCCAAGCATAATCCATTTGCCCTACGGCACTTCTGATGCGTGTGGATGATTAGTCTACAATTCTGCATTATTATATCGCATTTTCCCACCGATTTATGAATAAAATGTCGGTCTAAACCGTGTTTTGGTCTCTCTTGCAGGTAAATCAAGAGTTTAAGGGCAAAGGAGTAATAAGAGCTTAATTAAACCCATTTTTGGGTAATTAAATCCGCATTACTTGGAGACCAAGCAAGGGATCTTCTAGAAGATACGTCGAACCTAGACCTTTGCTCACATCAGACGAATATTCGGGCGAAATTACCAGAAAAGGGATATACCAGGAAACTCCTAGAAACCAGACGCATTCCCGCACCAAAACCAGGGAGCTAACTCCCTGATTTGGCCGCGGATCCGCGGCCCTATGGTGGGGCCACGCGTCGATTTTCGACGCGTGGCCCCGTCTCGTCTTCTAGAAGGTACATTTGCCTATATAAACCCCTGTAGAGGTCCAAAACGAAGCAGTTTTTAATTTTAGTCTAGGGTTTCTATGTTTTAATATAGTGTAGGTAGGTGTTCTTCATTTCTTGTATTTTGTATTTTCTTTTCTTTTTAGATCTTGTAGTAGAGCTGAGAGATTCAGAGAGAGATAGAGAGGGATTGATGTAATAGATGGTGACAATCTATGTAAAGGTGCCTCCTTTCTTCTCCAATGTAATCTTCTCCATCTTCTACATGATGCTTAGCTAACTTTTCTTCTCATGACAATCTAACTACTACCCACTAACCATCTAACCACTTACTTGATAATCCACATGAATCTAATAGCCTCTACTAGGCCTTGCTCTTGCAAGAGCCATTGATGGCTCATGATGATGGATTCTAACATCTAACTTGCTAACTTGCTAACCAAGCTAACTCTTTCTTATTTCATACTTGCTTCTAATGGTTTTGATGATCTAATGTTTGTATTAGCTTGCTCTTGATGCAAGTTTGAATGTGAAGAACCATCTTATTTGCCATACTATGTATCGTCTCTTGAAGCCAAGGATTAGTGATGGCCAATGATCCATGTGAGGCAATTATCACTAAGAGGTTAGCATGGTTAGTGGAGCAATTAGTAGTTAGTAGCCATGAGTTTTCTTTTACTTTGTTTTGAAAATTATTTCTAAAATCTTTTTCTCATTTTTCTATCGATGTTTTCACCATCCTCTTAGTTCACCTTTGTTTCATCTTCTTTTTTATTTTGTTTTCCAAACCACTTCTTATTTTGTTTCCACATCGTTGTTTTCATCGCATCTCCTCGCCTACCACATTCTGGATTTCTTTTATTTTATTTTCCTTTTATTTTTCTAATTCTTTAACAAAGAAGACTTGTTAACATAACACGTGAATAGAGACTGTTAATGCTTCTATCGCCTCCCGTCCCTGTGAATTCGACCCGTTGAGCCAATGCTATAACGGAAGTATCGAGCGCACATTAGCACATATGAGCTTTTACATTGATTTTACAAAACACACATTTTTGAGTGCTAGTTTTGCCCCGATCAAATTTTTGGCGCCGTTACCGGGGAACGGGAATGGTTTTGATTTCACGTTTTTGATAACATTTTTCTTCTATGTTTTGGTGTGCAGGACATTCTTTACAGGATCTTAATATTGCAAAATAAAAATTAGCTTTGCATCTCCCTTCTCTAGAAAGCAGGGCCCCAGCTTCTAAAGAAAAGCCGCGCAAACGCGACATTTGCCGCGCCAACGTGGCTATTTTGTAATCATTGTGTATCTTGTTGTGCTGGGATGTGTTCATTGTAATAGCCAATGGATCTGTACTATTACTTTCCTGCTTTGATTGCCTAAACACCGCAATAAACTAAAGAACTAAAATACGGTATTTGGACGCTTTTAAAATGGTTTAGACATTTGCATTTAGGCACGTGTCAATTCAATTCCAATATACTGTATTTTGTTCTGTTGTTGTGATCTGGATTGAGGTGTACATATGGCATTGCATATAACATAAGAAAAACACGTGGGTGATTTACTCGCTTTGTGTTATATTCTTGTCTATAATGCACACTTGCACGAATTGAAATTAAGGGTAAAACCTATACAAGATAAGGTGGGATTTCATCACCCTTTCTTAGCCCAAAAATCACCTCCCCACTCACACAACCCAAGCCCTAATAAAAATTGATAGACGTTGGCCCCTAGGAACATCTCGGACTCATTAAGAGATTGACTGAGGGTGGAACTTGTTTTAAATCTTACTCTTGTGAAATCGGTGTCTAAGATTGGGGATTAAGAGGTTACGCCTCGAAGATACCGTGGTTTGGCGTAATTAAGGCCTGTTGCTTATGCACGGATACCTCCCACCGTATTTTGCCCCTACCTGGCTGATTAGCTTGTGGTCGGATTCAAGCAACAACCTCCCCCGGGTAATCGACCAGTTAGGAGTCGTCTAGGTCTAGGTCAACCTTAATATAGGCTTGGTTTTGATTTTTTCTTTTCTTTTTGTTTGTTGTTTTCTTTTTCTTTTTCTTTTGTGATTGTTTGTGAAATGGAATTCAACAATAACAATTCTTTCAATCCGAATATGAATCCATATTTCACACCGACGCCATTCAATTCAGATAATTCCAACCCGGTTTTTCACAATATGAACCAACCAAATACACCGGGTTGGCCTTATCCGAATCAATACAACCCATACCCACATTCTTATGACTATAATTTCTAAAATAATTTCAACTCGTCACAGAGTCAATGGGGATTCACCTCCCCGAGTTAAATTTTCAACCTGCTTGTCCCCCGTGTCCACCTTGTCCACAATTTACACAATATTCATTCCCCGATTTCGCTTCCTATACTCCTTTTTCTGGACCTCCCATTGAAGAAAAATCCGACCTAGAAAAGAGTATAGAAGCCAATTTACAAGAGGCCGAACAACAACTTCAGAAAATGTTGGCCTCTCCAATTTCACAATATTTTCAAGAGTCTCACTCAGTTCCACCTTCTCATAATGAACAACCATCTGCCCTGGAAACGAGTAAAGAACTCTTGTGTGAGTCCGAGCTTCGATCTCCAAACATTTTGGACTCACATTCTTCACAAAATTTCCAAAACCAAGATTCTTATACTCCCATTCTAGAACATCCACTTGCAGAAAAATCAAGTCTAGAAAAGAGTATAGAAATCTTGCAGGAGTCTGCGTTATAATTTCAAAAATCTTCCTCTCAGTCTATTAAAGGTTGGAAACACAATTAAGTAAATTGGTCAACATTTATAAGAATGAAGAAACCTTCTCTTCTCAACCTTTGACCAATCCAAATATCTCTAATTCTATCAATTTGACTCATGACTCTTGTTGTTTTGAAAACCAAAATTCCTCCACTCCTTTTCTAGAGCAACCACTTGAAGATACATCACATCTAAAAAAGAGTATAGAAGTCTTGCAAGAGTCCGCACTAAAATTTTAAAAATCTTCTACCGAGTCTATCAATAGGTTGGAAACACAATTGAGTCAATTGGTTAGCATTTATAGGAATGAGGAAACTCTATCTTATCAACCTTTGACCAATTCAGCTATCCAAACTCTATTGATCTGACCCAGAACTCTTGTCATTTTGAAAATCAAGATTCAATTTCAGCACACCCATCTGAACTTGTCCAAACTTCAAATCCCATTGATATTTTAGCAAGTTATCCTTTTCCTTAAATTGAACTTGAGCATGAATATGATCCTGAACTTTAACTTGGTAATTCAATTTCACTTCCTGATTCAATATTGACTGAGGTATTTTTACCTGAATTCAGGCCTTTTCTCGAGTCAGTATTGAATCCTGTACTAGTCCATTGTGAAATTGAATCACCAATCTTTTATGATGATCATATTGAACTTGACCAATTTCATACTTTTGAAAGTCCCATTGATAAATTGGCAAGTTTTCATGGAATTGAACTCAATGTGGAATGTGACTTTGATCCTCAAATTTGTGATCCAGTTTAAATTTCTGAATCAATATTGACTCCAGTTTTGTTACCCAAATTGAGTAACATTTTAGAGTCAGTTTTGGTTCCCATACCTGTCATTCTTGAACTGAAATCACCAACTTTAGAAAGTCACATTCCATCATGGGGAAATGAATGTGGACTTAATTTTCATCTTCTTGATTTGGATCCACTTCCTGAACCAATCTCGACTCCCGAACCTTTACTTGACTTAAGTCTTTTTCCTGAGTCGGTATTAGTTCCTGTATTTTCTGAGTCCAAATCAATCATTCCATTCTGGGACAAGGGTGTTGATAAATTTGACTCTGAAATTATTTTGAAAATTTAAAAATTAGATAGGGTTAAATTCTTAATAAAAATCATAAACATATACATCATTTTAGTGGGTTGTATTATAGAGGTCTCTGGTGGGCTCCCCCAGACTCCATGCATATTGGATTGGCCGCATTTCGTGGACCAATCAGACCACCACCGGAACCACCACCTTGAGGTGATTTTTCCTTCCCTCTCTATTTGTTTCATGCTTACATACATCACGATGCATTGAGGATAATGCATGAGATAAGTGTGGGGGAGGGTTTACTAACATAGAGTTTTTAGATTTTCTTTCTTTTACACTTCTTTTAGGATACTTTTAGAAATGTTCCCTTTGTATGTATAGAATTTTTCTTTCTTTAAAAACTTTTTGAAATAAGAGACAAAATTTTGATCTATTTTAAAGAAAATTAAGATGATCTTAAAAATTAAGAAAGCCTTAATTATGACATCTTAAACTTAGTCAAAATAATGGATCTTGTTTAAAATTATAGGCTAAGTAAGATAAATTGGAGAGATAGTTTTATCTTCAATTTTTTGCCTTAGATAGTATGCACTTCACACTAACATAATTTTTGGGATGGAAACAAAGACCTAAAATGCCATAAAGCAAAAATAACTTAAAAGAAAAAATATATATATGGTATAAATAAAACATCACTTATTAAGCTGGATAATTATGCCTCAAGAAGCATGATTATTCACGCCTAACGGTGGTTAAAAGAAACAAATAAATCCCCCTTAGTTTTGTGGCCTTGTTTACTCGAGTGCTTAAACTCGAGGGATGTTTTCTCATCTGGTGCCCTAGGACCGTATGGTTTGGGAGTCATCGGTTAAAGGCTCGCTACATGGGTGAACTAGAAAGCCTAAAAAAACTAAGGGAAGACAAAAAGAAGAAAAGAAAAAAAAATATAAAAATAAATGGCTTGATGGTTAGAGTTGAAATCCCAGAAATCTTCACTATCACAAAGTGCATATTATCTAGGTTTAATGAAAGATAAAATATTCAATCCAATTTTGAGTTCTTACCTTAATTGAAGACAAGATCTTGCATAGAGACTAAGCTTAAGGAAGAATATTTTTGGTGGACTTATGACCTTAGATCGCTTATATTTTTGCTAAAATATTTCGTAACTTGTCTCTCCTTCAAAATGTGCTTTCAAAATACTAACATTTGTCTTCTTTCTTTATGAATTTTGTGGGTGCAATCCGCTGAAAACCCTCAGGAGACAACACTCCTCCTCTAGGGGTAACCTAGAGGTTTAACGACTTGTTACACACGCTCAGTGCAATCGCGTCACCTGCGAAAGTGATGTAATAATATTTGTAGTATAGTTTTTCTTTTCTTGTTTTACTCGGGACGAGCAAAAGATAAGTGTGGGGGTGTGATTAGTCTACAATTCTGTATTATTATATCGCATTTCCCCACCAATTTATGAATAAAATGTCGGTCTAAATCGTGTTTTGGTCTCTCTTGCAGGTAAATCAAGAGTTTAAGGGCAATGGAGTAATAAGAGCTTAATTAAACCCATTTTTGGATAATTAAATCCGCGTTACTTGGAGGCCAAGCAAGGGATCTTCTAGAAGATACGTCAAACCTAGACCTTTGCTCACGTCAGACGAATATTCGGGCGAAATTACAAGAAAAGGAATACCAGGAAACTCCTAGAAGCCAGACGCATTCCCGCACCAAAACTAGGGAGCTAACTCCCTGATTTGGCCGCGGATCCGCGGCAATTGCCGCGGATCTGCGACCCTATGGTGGGGCCACGCGTCGATTTTCAACGCGTGGCCCCGTCTCGTCTTCTAGAAGGTACATTTGCCTATATAAACCCCTGTAGAGGTCCAAAACGAAGCAGTTTTTGATTTTAGTCTAGGGTTTCTATGTTTTAGTGTAGTGTAGGTAGGTGTTCTTCATTTCTTGTATTTTATATTTTCTTTTCTTTTTAGATCTTGTAATAGGGCTGAGAGATTCAGAGAGAGATAGAGAGGGATTGATATAATAGATGGTGATAATCTATGTAAAGATGCCTCCTTTCTTTTCCAATGTAATCTTCTCCATCTTCTACATGATGCTTAGCTAATTTTTCTTCTCATGACAATCTAACTACTAACCACTAACCATCTAACCACTTACTTGATAATCCACATGAATCTAATAGCCTCTACTAGGCCTTGCTCTTGCAAGAGCCATTGATGGCTCATGATGATGGATTCTAACATCTAACTTGCTAACTTGCTAACTAAGCTAACTCTCTCTTATTTCATACTTGCTTCTAATGGTTTTGATGATCTAATGTTTGTATTAGCTTGCTCTTGATGCAAGTTTGAATGTGAAGAACCATCTTATTTGCCATACTATGTATCGTCTCTTGAAGCCAAGGATTAGTAATGGCCAAGGATCTATGTGAGACAACTATCACTAAAAGGTTAGCATGGTTAGTGGAGCAATTAGTAGTTAGTAGCCATGAGTTTTCTTTTACTTTGTTTTGAAAATTATTTCCAAAATCTTTTTCTCATTTTTCTATCGATGTTTTCACCATCCTCTTAGTTCACCTTTGTTTCATCTTTTTTTCTATTTTGTTTTCCAAACCACTTCTTATTTTGTTTCCACATCATTGTTTTCATCGCATCTCCTCGCCTACCACATTCTGGATTTCTTTTATTTTATTTTCCTTTTCTTTTTCTAATTCTTTAACAAAGAAGACTTGTTAACATAACACGTGAATAGAGACTGTTAATGCTTTTATCGCCTCCCGTCCCTGTGGATTCGACCCGTTGAGCCAATGCTATAACGGAAGTATCGAGGGCACATTAGCACATACGAGCTTTTACATTGATTTTACAAAACACACATTTTTGAGTGCTAGTTTCGCCCCGATCTGTAACAGCAGATTTTTTTTTATCTCCTAATTATTTTAATCATCGGTCATAATGGAATTTTTTTTTTTATGATTCCTCCTTCTTGATTCTAATACCAATAATAATAATGATACCAAGGAATTAGTATTTTTATTTTAAGAATGAATTACTTTCATTTTGGATATATGGCATAAATAGGAATACATAGAAAATTTATGTAGGTATCTTATGCTAATATAAATAAGATACTAGGGTAAATGGGAGTATATCTTAGGTATTTGCAAATTGGGTATATCTAAAAGTATTCCCAAATTAAAGTATACCTAACCAATACATGGTATATATATTTTTTATTTGGAGTTAGTGGAAGGGGTTAGGTGTGCATGGAGAGATGGGATCTAAGGCTAGGATCATCTTGATCCTAGCTTTGGCCAAGTGGCAATTTGGGGGATGTGCTACCTTGTTAATAATTAAGATCATGGGGGCCTCTATGCATAATGTCCTCTCCCTTACGTTCAGATCTGAGGGAGAGTTTTCTCTCCTCTCTGTAAAAGAAACTTCTCTTCCCAAAACCCTAGATCCCCTCCTCCCTCCCACTCTCTCTCTTTTCCAGTTGAACCCCCGGCCGGAGCCAGGGGCGGGGCTCGCGACCGCGCGCCACCACGCGGCCGCGCACAGCCGCGCGCCGCGCACAGCGCGCGCAGGGGCGGCGCAGCGACGCGCGCGCGGCAGCACCAGGCCGCGAGTCGGCCTGGTTTCGACGGAGGGATCCTCTGTTGGCCGGAGAAGTAGGAAAAAACCGGATTTTGGGTTGTTTTGCAAGGAGAAACAAAAGCCCTAAATCTGAAATATTGATTCCAAACTCTCAATTTTCAGAGGCTAAATTGGGTTGAAGGTAAATTGATACTCCACTAGTTCTTCCCTCATTATGATTGATTTCATGACTAAGAAATTTTCCTATGTCCCTTGCTAGGGTTTTGGGTGGAGAGATTGAACAAGGAGCACTAGAGGGAAATTATCTATCAAGTGAGTAGATTACTACACTCACTATGCTTTACATAAGTCATGAACTTTAAATTAAGTACTTGATGTAGGGAAATTAGAATGGATTGGGAGAAAGTGTTGAAGAACAATGTAAGGTAGTGACATGTAGACTAGTTTTCATGGGATTAGTGGCATGCTTGTTCTCTTTTCCCTAGAAGGTTGTGACATAAGATGTATATGTTAGGTATTAGTAACAATTAGTGCTATGTAATGTAACATATGTGAAGGGCATGGTGAAGGATGGTAGATTCCTAAGACCTTTTAATATAAATTCGGTAGAAGACATAAATGTACATGATGTTTATGTTATATCCTAGGTATGTGAAATATTAAATCTCTAATCATGAGACTTATGCGCTTCCACATGAATCATAATTGTACGAATTATTGTGGCAATACTTATATAATAGCATGTTGAGTGTGTGGTTTATACATGAGCATGTTGATTGCGTGATCTTTACCAAAGCATGCTAATGGTGTAACTTATGCAATAGTATATTGATGATATGCATTATGCATGAGTGTGTTGATTGTAAGAACTATACGATGGTATGTTGATTTCTTATATTTGACAATTACGAGGAGGAAGGGGCCGGACGGGAGCCGGTAGGAGGGGGAAGACGGTGATTAATGTTAGTGCATACTTTTATATAAACATAAGGAGGAAGGGGCCGGGCGGGAGCCGGTAGAAGAGAGAAGACAGGGGTCATGTGATTCATACATATACACTTGCATTACATAAATATGTATGTTTATTCCATATGCTATATATGATTCTTGGTTGCAATTACGAGGAGGAAGGGGCCGGGCGGGAGCCGGTAGGTGGGAGAAGACGGGGGAAAATAGCACCCTATGATTAGGGTGATATGGGAATGTGCCTTAGTAAATAATATAAATATTGTATTATCGGTAAGTGTTTGAAAGTGACATTAATTAGTGAAGGCTTGGGCAAGATAAGAGCGTGTGTGTAGAGATATCCATATAGGAGATCAATTAACGATCTCGCTCTCGTATATACTTGGAAGGAACTTTTTAGTAATCTAAAAGGAAGTCTAGAAATTGGAACTTGTAACTATTAAGTCTTATAAGGAGAATATGGAACATATTGTGTAAGCATATTGTGGAAACTTACTTAAGGTTGAAATGTGGTGCGTATGAGATCTTTATACCTTGTGATAAGTAGGCCATGTGGCCGAAATCTTTTATGGAAATAAGTAGGCCCTGGAGCCGAAATTGCTACTTTCTGTATGTGGAGAAGGCGAAATTTTAGAGGAGATGCTGCCGGATTTTTCTTGATTTAGATTGAGAAGAGATTTGGGGATAATTATGTGTTGTGGAACTAATCTTGCTTATTAGAAGCTGGGACCGTTATAGTTGGTATCAGAGCGTGGTTTAGGCAAGGTTAGCCTAGATAGATGTAGCATACAAGACTGGCTATGTAAGCATGTGAAATTTGTATGTATGTTTGGGTAAGTTAGATAAGGGGGTATTGGGGTGACAGTAGAATCTTAGGGTATTTGACCCTGAAAGGTATGATATTTAACTGTTCTCTACATTTGAATTTGGGTACCCGCATACCTTAATTCAAATGGATCCTGCAAAGGGTGCGGGCCCTTTTGTATGGAATTTCAGTGATATGGGACATTGGAAAAGAGAGAGCAATCAAAATATCACACAAGTCGGGGTTAAACCTATTGGAAGGATAGTCGTGCCCAATGGAAATTTATGAAAATAGGCATGATTAAAGAAGTGATGATTTTCTAACATGTCTTGTTATATATTCATGCAATTTATTATTTTGGGAGAATTGGAAGACAAATCCTTTAATGTAAATCTCTTACTTCTACAGATGGGAGACTCTGAGATGACAGGATCATCATCCGATGGTTCGGGGTCAGAAAGTTTGAGTTGGATTGCGGATCACATGGATTGGGATTTCGAATCCGATGAGACTGATCCAGCTATCATTCTGAAAGGTCCCCCAGACAGTAAGGATACAGGGGTTCGCATGGGACAAGATGATAATGATGAAATCAGTGAGGCGGAGAGTGCCACAAGGAATGTACCAACAACTGTGGACCTGGGAGTCTTGCCCAACGATGAGATGAATCCTGAAGGAAGGATTTTCTTTGGAGGTATTTGGTGGGACTCCAGCTGGGTAGAAGACATGGATCTTTACGATGATCATGAGAATTGGAGATGTGAAGATGATGCTGTCCTGGAGAAAGAAGAAGAGGATCCTGAGGAAGTAAATCTTGAAGAGGAAGAGGATCCTGAGGAAGTAGACCCAGAAGAAGAAGATCCTGAGGAGTTAAACCAAGAAGAAGAAGACCCCGAAGAAGAAGAGGACATTGAGGGAGATGATTCTGTAGGGGACGACAGGGAGGAAAGCTTCTCGGGTTCTAATATAACCCCTTGATAGAGGTCTAGGTGGGTGGCATTTTTGGAGAAAATGAATGTTGACTCATATAAGTGATTTTTTTTTTGTTGGTGAAAAAGTGGTTGTCAATAGCAATATGTGTGAACAATGTATCTCTTTATGACTGCACTTGTATGTTTTGTAAGAATGTAGTCATGTTAATGTATATGTTGTTATGAAAACATTTTGTGGATAAATGAAATTAGTATTTTGTTTTTGGAGCTATTCTACTTGTTGTTATTTAGTTGCCATTGATTAAGTTTGACTATTCTTTTAGGAATTATATGGACTTAAATTTTCCTCCACCCGATGCCAACTCGGAAGGTGACGTCCCATTGCACAGCGCAATCGGGAGCGTCCATCCCCCGGCAAGTCATGAATTCATAAGTGAACAATCTAATGCCAATCGGAGAATTCCAGACAGAATACCGGATTGGCTGGTACAGCTGGCAAATGTTAATAACCCTCGTAGAGCCCTTGAACAATTCCAAAAGTTAAATCCACCAGCTTTTAAAGGAGGGGTTGATCCGATACAAGCTGAAGAATGACTCCGTCAGATTGAGAAAATATTTGATGTTATGGAATGCACTGAAAACCAACGGGTATCTTTCACCTCCTTTATGTTCCAAGGAGAAGCTGAGCGTTGGTGGGAGATGATTAAAGGAGAGGCTAAGACCTTGGGGAAGGAAATCTCTTGGAACTTTTTAATTAAAAAGTTCAATGAAAAATATATACCGGGAGTGGTGAAGGACAAGCTTGCAATGGAATTTCAAGACCTAAAGCAGGACCAATTGACTGTGAGCCAGTATGAAGCTAAATTTACTCAACTGTCTAGATATGCTGAGAAACTGGTGTCTGAAGAGGAAGATAGGGCAAAAAGATTTGTTAGGGGCTTGAAGCCTGAAATCAGGAGTAAACTGATCCCTTTCCAACTACAGATTTATAGCCAAGCTGTGGAGAAGGCCCTAGAAATTGAAAGAGACATGCAGGAAAGTCAGGAGGTAAGGACCAGGGAATTGCCTTTCATGAAGCGCCCCCGGTATACTAATGCGCCAAGCTTTGGAACTCATCCTGTGAGGTCCGACAGAGGTACCGGATCTTCCTTTATGCCCGCCCAGGGGACCAGGATGAACTCATGGCCCAAGAATAAGGGATTTCCCCATTCAGAGTTACCAATGTCCTCTCCACGCTCTAACTTTGCGGGAAACCAGTGGTGTCCGAGGTGTAACCGAAGTCACACTGGCAGTTGCCCGTTGGTAAGCAATGCTTTGCCTGTGGCAGAATGGGTCATATGAGGAGAGACTGCCCAACCTTCCATGGATATCCAGGAGCTAGTAGGGGAACAGGGAGACCGACCATGGGCATTGCCCCATCAGCAGGAGGACAAGCTACCGCCTTTCGGCAACCTGTCAACAGGACTCGCTCAGCCATGACTCAAGCATCAGTACAACAACCCAGGGCTCAAGAAAGAATGAATGCAATAACTCCGCAGGAAGCTAGAGCATCCAATGCAGTGGTGGAAGGTACCTTCTGTGTATCTGAAAATATTGCTCGAGTATTATTTTACCCTGGTGCTACCCACTCTTTTATTTCTTCATCATTTGCTGCAATAATTAACAAGGAATCTGAAGCTATGAATTATCAACTAGTGGTATCAACCCCTGTAGGCGCGAGAGTGACCACTAGTGAATACTATAAGGAATGTGAAATCATTATAGGAGAAATGAAAACACAGGCAGACCTGATTAAATTAGGAGAGATGGAATTTGACATCATCCTAGGAATGAATTGGTTGTCAACATATCGGGCTCATGTAGATTGTCACCAGAAGAGAATAATTTTTAAGTTAGAGGGAGCTCCAGAAAGAGTCTATGAAGGGGTGAAGGATAAAATGTGCACCCCAATCATTTCAGCCTTGAAGGTCAATAAGCTATTGAGGCAAGGGTGTCAAGGATTCCTGGCAACCGTTATTAGTGAAGACAAGATAATAAAAATTGAAAACATAGAAGTTGTAAAGGAATACCCTGATGTATTTTCGGAGGATCTACCCGGCTTGCCCCCAGATAGGGAAGTAGATTTTTCCATTAATCTTCTACCAGGGACGGGTCCCATATCCAAGGCACCATATAGAATGTCGCCCGCAGAAATGAAAGAATTGAAGGACCAGCTGCAAGAGTTACTAAGTCTTGGATTTATTCGGCCGAGCGTATCACCTTGGGGTGCTCCTGTTTTATTTGTTAAGAAGAAGGATGGGAGCATGAGGCTGTGTATAGACTATCGTGAACTGAACAAGGTCACTATCAAGAATCGATATCCACTGCCAAGGATTGATGACCTTTTTGACCAACTTCAGGGTGCCAGCATATTTTTCAAAATAGATCTGAGATCTGGATACCATCAATTAAAAATTAAGCCGGAGGATGTTTCTAAGACGGCCTTTCGGACCAGATATGGTCACTATGAGTTTTTAGTGATGCCATTTGGTTTGACCAATGCTCCAGCAGCATTTATGGATCTGATGAATAGGATATTCCAACCATACCTAGATCAATTTGTGGTGGTCTTTATAGATGACATACTAATCTACTCTAAAAGCAAAGAAGATCATGAAAGTCACTTAAGGGTAGTATTACAATTATTGAGAGAGAACCAACCCTATGCAAAACTTAAGAAGTGTGAATTTTGGCTGGATAAAGTTGGATTCTTGGGTCACATCATAGACAAAGAAGGAATATCAGTGGATCCTGCGAAGATCGAAGCGATTAAAGAGTGGCCTCGACCTACCAATATCACAGAAGTGCGAAGCTTTCTAGGATTGGCTGGATATTACCGGAGATTTGTGGAGGGATTCTCTAGAATAGCGGTATCCTTATCACAATTAACTAAGAAAGGCCTCAAATTTCATTGGGGAGATAGTCAGGAAAGAAGTTTCCAAGAATTAAAGGATAAACTAACATCGGCCCCAGTCCTAGCCATGCCCACTGGAACTGAAGGCTATGTTGTTTACAGTGATGCGTCAAAGTCAGGGCTGGGATGTGTGTTGATGCAACATGGCAGAGTAATCGCATATGCCTCTAGACAACTAAGGAACCATGAGAAGAATTACCCTACACACGATCTCGAGCTAGCCGCAGTCATCTTTGCCTTGAAAATATGGCGACACTACCTTTATGGGGTCTCATGTGATATATATACAGATCATAAGAGTTTAAAGTATATCTTTACCCAAAAGGAACTGAATATGCGTCAAAGAAGATGGTTGGAGTTATTGAAAGACTACGATTTGGCTATTCATTACCACCCCGGGAAGGCCAATGTAGTGGCAGATGCCCTTAGTAGGAAGTCTGGAGGATCCGTAGCAGTATTACTAACACAACAGGATGATCTGTTAAAAGATATAGAGCGGATGCAATTGGAGATTTTGGTAAAGGAAACCCGGAGGGGGATGGTGCAGGTAAATCAAGTCAGCATTTATTTTGACCTCCATAGAGAGATTAGAGAAGCACAACTAAAAGATGATCAAGTAATTAGGAATGTGGAAAAGGTGCAAAGAGGTGAAACTCAAGATTTTTTCATGGTTAAGGACTTGCTAAGAAAGGGAAGCCGAATATATATACCTTCAGATTTTAAGCTCAAGGAGCGAATTATGACTGAAGCTCATTGCACTCCTTACACCGCACATCCTGGAGCAACCAAGATGTATCAAGATCTACGATCAAATTTTTGGTGGGAAGGAATGAAGAAGGACATAGCTAAATTTGTACAAAGATGTCTGATATGTCAACAAGTCAAAGCTGAACACAAGAAGCCTCCGGGACTTCTTATGCCGTTGCAAATCCCTGAATGGAAGTGGAGCAACATTACTATGGATTTTGTTACAGGACTCCCCAGATCCCCTCAAGGATATGATGCCATATGGGTGATAGTCGACCGACTCACAAAATCCGCCCATTTCCTACCCATTCGAATAAATTATTCGATGGACAGATTAGCCCAAATCTACCTCCGAGAGATAATCAGAATTCATGGAGTACCTGAGACAATTGTGTCAGATCGAGACCCCCGATTCCAGTCAAGACTATGGATCAGCTTATCCCAAGCTTTGGGCACTAAACTACATCCAAGTACAGCTGCTCATCCGCAAACCGACGGACAATCAGAAAGAACTATTCAAATATTAGAAGATATGCTGAGAGCATGTGTATTGGATTTTGGAGGTAATTGGGAAAAATACCTACCATTAGCAGAGTTTGCATATAACAATAGTTATCAATCTACTATTGGAATGCCGCCATTTGAAGCCTTGTACGACAGGAAGTGCAGATCTCTGATTTGTTGGGAGGAGATGGGAGACCGAACATTGTTCGGAATTGATATAGTGTTAGAAACAACAGAGAAGATCCGGATAATTAGGAAGAGGATGAAGGCGGCCCAAAGTAGACAGAAGACATATGCAGATCGGCGCCGGAGACCCTAGGAGTTTGCTGAAGGCTACAAAGTTTTCTTGAAGATATCACCAATGAAAGGAGTGATACGGGTTGGTAAACGGAATAAGTTAGACCCCCGTTTTATCGGGCCTTTTGAGATATTGGAAAGAATTGGACCTCTGGCCTACCGGTTAGCATTGCCACCAGAAATTGAGAAGTTACATAATGTATTTCATGTGTCACAATTAAGGAAATACATACCAGATCCCAGTCATATTCTTAGTTACACACCACTACAACTCCAAGAAGATTTATCATATACGGTGGAGCCAGTGCAAATTTTAGATCGTAAAGAGAAGGTTTTGCGGAACAAAGCTATTCCGTTAGTGAAGGTATTATGGAGAAGCCAGGAAATCGAAGAGACTACCTGGGAACCAGAGGAGGATATGCGAAAAACCTACCCACAACTTTTCCAAGGTACGTCGAGCTTCGGGGCCGAAGCTCCCCTAAGGGGGGTAGAAATGTAACAGCCGATTTTTTTTTTATCTCCTAATTATTTTAATCATCGGTCATAATGGATTTTTTTTTTATGATTCCTCCTTCTTGATTCTAATACCAATAATAATAATGATACCAAGGAATTAGTATTTTTATTTTAAGAATGAATTACTTTCATTTTGGATATATGGCATAAATAGGAATACATAAAAAAATTATGTAGGTATCTTATGCTAATATAAATAAGATACTAGGGTAAATGGGAGTATATCTTAGGTATTTGCAAATTGGGTATATCTAAAAGTATTCCCAAATTAAAGTATACCTAACCAATACATGGTATATATATTTTTTATTTGGAGTTAGTGGAAGGGGTTAGGTGTGCATGGAGAGATGGGATCTAAGGCTAGGATCATCTTGATCCTAGCTTTGGCCAAGTGGCAATTTGGGGGATGTGCTACCTTGTTAATAATTAAGATCATGGGGGCCTCTATGCATAATGTCCTCTCCCTTACGTTCAGATCTGAGGGAGAGTTTTCTCTCCTCTCTGTAAAAGAAACTTCTCTCCCCAAAACCCTAGATCCCCTCCTCCCTCCCACTCTCTCTCTCTTCCAGTTGAACCCCCGGCCGGAGCCAGGGGCGGGGCTCGCGACCGCGCGCCACCACGCGGCCGCGCATAGCCGCGCACAACAGCGCGCAGTCGCGCACAGCGAGCGCAGGGGCGGCGCAGCGATGCGCGCGCGGCAGCACCAGGCCGCGAGTCGGCCTGGTTTCGACGGAGGGATCCTCTGTTGGCCGGAGAAGTGGGGAAAAACCGGATTTTGGGTTGTTTTGCAAGGAGAAACAAAAGCCCTAAATCTGAAATATTGATTCCAAACTCTCAATTTTCAGAGGCTAAATTGGGTTGAAGGTAAATTGATACTCCACTAGTTCTTCCCTCATTATGATTGATTTCATGACTAAGAAATTTTCCTATGTCCCTTGCTAGGGTTTTGGGTGGAGAGATTGAACAAGGAGCACCAGAGGGAAATCATCTATCAAGTGAGTAGATTACTACACTCACTATGCTTTACATAAGTCATGAACTTTAAATTAAGTACTTGATGTAGGGAAATTACAATGGATTGGGGGAAAGTGTTGAAGAACAATGTAAGGTAGTGACATGTAGACTAGTTTTCATGGGATTAGTGGCATGCTTGTTCTCTTTTCCCTAGAATGTTGTGACATAAGATGTATATGTTAGGTATTAGTAACAATTAGTGCTATGTAATGTAACATATGTGAAGTGCATGGTGAAGGATGGTAGATTCCTAAGACCTTTTAATATAAATTCGGTAGAAGACATAAATGTACATGATGTTTATGTTATATCCTAGGTATGTGAAATATTAAATCTCTAATCATGAGACTTATGCGCTTCCACATGAATCATAATTGTACGAATTATTGTGGCAATACTTATATAATAGTATGTTGAGTGTGTGGTTTATACATGAGCATATTGATTGTGTGATCTTTACCAAAGCATGCTAATGGTGTAACTTATGCAATAGTATATTGATGATATGCATTATGCATGAGTGTGTTGATTGTAAGAACTATACGATGGTATGTTGATTTCTTATGTTTGACAATTACGAGGAGGAGGAAGGGCCGGGCGGGAGCCGGTAGGAGGGGGGAAGACGGTGATTAATGTTAGTGCATACTTTTATATAAACATAAGGAGGAAGGGGCCGGGCGGGAGCCGGTAGAAGAGAGAAGACGGGGGTCATGTGATTCATACATATACACTTGCATTACATAAATATGTATGTTTATTCCATATGCTATATATGATTCTTGGTTGCAATTACGAGGAGGAAGGGGCCGGGCGGGAGCCGGTAGGTGGGAGAAGACGGGGGAAAATAGCACCCTATGATTAGGGTGATATGTGAATGTGCCTTAGTAAATAATATAAATATTGTATTATCGGTAAGTGTTTGAAAGTGACATTAATTAGTGAAGGCTTGGGCAAGATAAGAGCGTGTGTGTAGAGATATCCATATAGGAGATCAATTAACGATCTCGCTCTCGTATATACTTGGAAGGAACTTTTTAGTAATCTAAAAGGAAGTCTAAAAATTGGAACTTGTAACTATTAAGTCTTATAAGGAGAATATGGAACATATTGTGTAAGCATATTGTGGAAACTTACTTAAGGTTGAAATGTGGTGCGTATGAGATCTTTATACCTTGTGATAAGTAGGCCATGTGGCCGAAATCTTTTATGGAAATAAGTAGGCCCTGGAGCCGAAATTGCTACTTTCTGTATGTGGAGAAGGCGAAATTTTAGAGGAGATGCTGCCGGATTTTTCTGGATTTAGATTGAGAAGAGATTTGGGGATAATTATGTGTTGTGGAACTAATCTTGCTTATTAGAAGCTGGGACCGTTATACAATCAGTGGCCTGTCCTCTGGCAATAATCACATACAGGAAGTGGTTGAGTTATCTGAAGAGGGGCTGATCGAAACGGTCTTCTAACCATTGGGGCTTTTGTAGCTCTGACTGGACCTCCTCTGCCTAGTTGCTAAAATGGCCTTTTCATGACCTGCTTCCTCATCTGATCAAGATTCTTTTTCTCCAGTCCTCGCTCCACCTCTCGAGCTATAGTGAGAACCTGGGATTATGTTTTCAGTTGTTGGGGAATCAAAAGGACTTGAATGTCCATTTGTAAGCCCTGCTGAAATCTGCTTGCTCGTTTCTCTTCGTCGGTTACCATATACGGAGCAAAACGACTCAGCCTAAGGAACTCAGCAGCATATTCATCAACAGATCGATTCCATTGTTGAAGTCGGATGAACTGTTCTTCCATCTCCTTCTGAGCTGTGGTAGGGAAGAATCTATCATAAAAGCTTTTAGAGAACTGGTCCCAAGTGATGGGTTTATCCAGTCTCGCTTCTTCAGCTAGCCACCATGCTCTAGCCACATCCTTTAGTTGGATCTTGGCTACCTCCACCTGATCTTCCTCTGAACCCGTGCTGCCTTCAAGATCTATGGTGTCGATTAGCCATTGCTCGGCATCTAGCGGTCTCTCTCCCCATGTAAATATTACCGGCTGCAACCGCCTGAAGTCTGACACGTTGCCCGGCCTCCGTTCCTGAGGAGCTGTTATCAATCCTTGCCGAAGGAGTTCGGTCTGCCTTTGTTGATTCTCCATCATATTTTAGATAACTCTTAGAATATCAGCATTTTCCCCTGCGGGTCCGTCCTGTGGTTGCCCGAAGTTATTACGTCCTGCCCTTCTATCCATATCTATGTTGGTAAAAGATGTCAGGAAAGAGGAGTGAAAGCAAAAGATAGATGGACTTTAGGAATCAAGGGAAGGAATATCAAGAAGGAAGGGATAACTTTGTATATTGTAGTTGAAATGTATAATCGAAACTCATGTATTCCAATTGCAAATTAAGATCCCATTAATTTGCAGTTTCGTTGTACTGTAGGTGTGAGAGCCTGGCTCTGATACCAACCTGTAACGCCCCGATCCGGCAGGTACGGAGACGTTACTGCGACGTATATACGCAGGTCAGAAATACCCTCACGTATATACGCTAAGTATCAGTACAAGTAAGAATCAGAGTACGGAAGTGCGGGGTATATATACATTCCAACATAAGGATTACAAAGTTATCACAGGGCGTGATATTTTAGTACATGTACATTATATCACAGCAAAGTACAGAAGTAAGAATTATAATTTGTACAGTAAAAAGATGCTCACGGGTTGAGAAGAAGATCCCCGAGCTTACAGGAAGGTTCAGGAATAGAAGGAGTTAGGATAAGTCAGCCTGCTCCGAGAGATAAGCTTGATCTTCGGTGGAGGGCTCCGCTTCAATCCAAGCTTCAGAACCTGAACATGCAAGTCCAGGGGAGTCAGAAACTCCCTAACACATATTCAGATGAATGCCAAGTGTCGTGCAGAGATAAGTATATGGGTGTGTTGATATAACCAAACAGTATTAAGTATCAAGAACTGTGTCGAGTGTACATGTATAGTAAGCATGAAATGGAGATATGAAATGAAAGTGATAAGGCCTGCATAAATCTATTGCTACTATTTTTAATATTTATACTTATTACTCGTTCTACCCATATGTCTAGGTATGTGTAATAGCGTCCCAGCACACATACATCCACATATGAGTAAATCGAGGCGGTTATTGGAAACCATCGGGGTATCAATGAACAATGTTTACAGTGGGTCTCGTGCATGCCCGGGACCACGGTCCAAGACGTTCCGTTACTGGAGCTCGGAACCAGCCGCAAGGCGTACAAGCGGGTCTTATAGAATGCCCTTATCAAGATGGTACCAAGAAGGAGGGAGCCAGCACTCCCCTCGGTCGCCTGGAGGCCCACAGGTCAGACCGAAAGTTTTAGTTGCACAACATACCTAATGCCACTGTAAACACGAACATATATTGATAGCCGCAAGTTTCCCCCGACCCGATGCAAGTTGTTCCTTTTTATGATTTATTACGTAATTATCAATTTACAGGAAAGTAAGTGCAAGACAAGATCAGGATTTCAGGGGTCCAAGAGTACATGAGTATTATAAATTCAAGTCGCTGTATATAATACAGGATAACAAGTACAAGATTTCCGTAAGTATAGCAATCTCAAGCCAAGTATCCATATGTCATAACGGGGCGAGTATTAAGTTGTAGTATATCAGGTGCTATGAGACATATGACTGGGAGGTGATATTAGTCAGGTGACAAGTGACAACATGATATATGCAAGTATGCCAAGAAAATAATACAATACTAGTCAACACGACAAAGAGGGAAGATCCAAAAGAAAGCGACAACACTCGCCTAAAACTTCAGGAAACACCGGGAAATTCCAAACTCCGGAATCTAGGTAACCAACGCGTCAACGCGTTCAATAACAGATATTATATTAAAAAGAGAAGGAGAAAGGATGAATCAGAAAAAGGGAGAATGAAGACGCGGGGGTCGCAGACGCGGGGGGTTGCGCCGCGTTGATGTCACAAACGTGGGGTCTGAGACTCGCGTTTTATAACATAGGAAGAACGCAGACGCGAGCACGTGCTCCGCGTCGCGTTAATACATGATCGCGAAGATCGCGTTAAAGAGGTGCTTGGACGCGGGGGTGAGCTCCGTGTTAATAAAACATGAGAGAAAGAGAGAGACAGGGAGATGAGAGAGACGCAGGAAAGGAGGAGACAGAGACGCAGTGATGGGAGAGGGAGAGACGCAGGTTTGAGGGTAAAATTAGAGAAGAAAAGAAAAGAAAAAGGAAGGAAAGGAAAGAAGGAAGGAAAGAAAGAAAAGCAAAGGAAAGAAAGAAAAGCAAAGAAAGAAAGAAGAGAAGGGGGAGGTAGGCCGACCGTAGCTTGGCCGGTGGTCACCGGCGACGGCCGGAGTTGGCCGGAGAAGGTGGCCAAAGCTCCAAGCCCAAGGCAAGAAGAGGGTGCAATTCTAGTTAAAAATGGAGATTTGGAGTTTTGAAAACGAGGCTTTGGAGAACGAAGCTATAGCTCGTTAGAAAGAGAATTCCGAGGAGATGATGATGGCGTGGTTAGTGGTGGCTAAGGTGGTGTAGGTGGTGGTGGAAATGGTGGAGAAGATGGTGGAGAAGAGTTTCTTGGTGGAAAAAGAGGAAAAAGAAGGTGGTGAAGTTGGTGTTGTGGTTGTTGGAATGGAGGAGGAGATGAAGGGAATGATGGCGAGTGAAGGAAGGAGGGTTTGGTGGTGGTGATGACCAAAAATCACAGCCAAGGGCTGCTGTTTGCTGCTGTTTTGGTGGCTTTTGGTTGGCTGCAAATGAAGGAGAAGAAGATAATTGAAAGAGAGAGGAGTATTTATATAAAGGGAAATGGAATTATTACAAGATTGCCATCCTATAAAGAGAGTTGCGTCTCTTTCAAAAAAATGGGCTGCGTCTTATTCAACCCACACTCGCGTCTGGCAATTGCCTAGACGCGAGGATGAAAGCTGAGTCCAGAGAAAACGCGAGAATCACGTTGATAGAAAAGACAAAAAAGCATAGGTGACTTGATCTGAGTTGATGATTTTTTTTTTGTAGAACATAATATTAAATGCGGAATGGGGAGAGTCTCCGCATTAAATGTTGAATGCAGGTTGGGTGAACCTAGCGTCAGTAAGGAGAGAGAAAAAACAAAATATCAGGATAGAATTTCGGTATCTGGGAAAACACTGAAAACTCAGGGAAAGCCCGAAAAATGAAGTATCTTGAAAAGTTTTTCAAAAATTCTCAAAATAATAAATATTATTTTAAGATATTTGGTGAAATCGATTTTCAAAAATTCAATCCCGTTTTTAAAATAAAAATCTTGAAATCCACCGTGGACGGTGTCTACACCGGGTCGGCCGGATTTTTGATAAATTCTAAAAAATCTTAGAAAATTCATTTATATAGAAAATATGATTTTAAGAAATAATGTGAAAGTCGTTTCTAGAATTTCAACTCCGTTTATAATTTAAAAATCCGAGAGTCGGTCAGCAGCACTGGTCGACACCGGTTTTGAAGATTTACAACTTAATTCAGAAAAATTTCAGAAAATCATGAAAAATATAGAATATTAAAAAATAATATTTGAAACTAAAATCAGTCATATCAGAATATCAGAAAGGTCAAATCATGCTGTACTGCTATATGAGTAAGAATTTAAATAATAGAAAATAAGGAAATACGCTCCAAAAATCAGGACACATAGTTGTGTTCGAATTCTGAGGATGGGGTGTTACAGTAGCCCACAGATTCAAGAGGTGGCCCCCACAGATTCAAGAGGTGGCCCCCACCACGTGTGTAGTGTGACACTTTGCTCCGTGTGGGGAATGGATTCTAGAGGTGGCCCACACGGATTCAAGAGGTGGCCCCCACCACGTGTGTGATGTGGCACTTTGCTCTGTGTGGCACTTAGTTACATTCAAGAACCGCCAGACGCTAGCACGATCGTGGGATACATCCTCGTCATCCCGACACCAGGCATGCTCTGCCGGACGCCGGAATGACTGTGCTATTAACATGAGTATGAGTACAGGAGATATAAGAGTACATGAGTTCAGGAGTACAGGAGTACAAGAGATACAGGAGTTCAGGAGTACAGGAGATACAGGAGTACCAGATGTCGGGTAATAATATAATAATCATGCATATGCCATGTAATACGGTTGTCAGGTGTCAAGTATAACATGTCAAGTACCGGTGTTATATATCATGTGTCAAGTATACATGGCAAGTACCGGTGTCTGATATCAAGTGTCAAGTATAGCATGGCAAGTACCGGTGTTGGGTATCATGGGTCAAATATAGCATGGCAAGTATCGGTGTCGGGTATCATGTGTCAAGTATAGCATGGCAAGTACCGGTGTCTGATATCAAGTGTCAAGTATAGCATGGCAAGTACGGGTTTTAGGTATCATATGTCAAATATAGCATGGCAAGTACCGGTGTTGGGTATCATGGGTCAAATATAGCATGGCAAGTACCGGTGTCGGATATCATGTGTCAAATATAGCATGACAAGTACCGGTGTCGGATATCATGTGTCAAATATAGCATGGCAAGTACCGGTGTCGGGTATCATGTGTCAAATATAGCATGGCAAGTACCGGGGTTAGGTATCATATGTCAAATATAGCATGACAAGTACCGGTGTCATATATCAGGGTCAGGTATAGCATGGTAAGTACCGGTGTTAGATATCATGTGTTAAGTATAGCATGGCAAGTACCGATGTCGGGTATCATGGGTCAAATATAGCATGGCAAGTACCGGTGTCGGGTATCATGGGTCAAATATAGCATGGCAAGTACCAGTGTCGGATATCATGTGTCAAATATAGCATGGCAAGTACTGGTGTTAGGTATCATATGCCAAATATAGCATGGCAAGTACCGGTATCGGGTATCATATGTCACATATAGCATGGCAAGTATCGGTATCAGATATCATGTAATAAGTATAGTATGGAAAGTATAGCATGACAAGTACCGGTATCAGATATTAAATAATAAGTATAGCATGGCAAGTAACAGTGTCAGATATCAAGTGTTAAGCATGGCATGACAAGTATCAGGTGTATACATGTTAGGGTCAAGTAACTAATATGTCGGTGAGAGTCACAACAACAAATATCAGGTATCAACCGGTCACATAACAATGTACAGGAGAACGGTACAAACATTTCAAACTCTTCACTACCATTTTTATAATAATAAATTTATCTTGTAATTAGCTATGCGAAGCCGAGTAAAGCGGGAGCAGATCTAGGCATACCCGGTATAATACCGGTTCGACAAAGTATAAAGGCCGGCAGCTATTTATAAAACATGATAATCATTTATATAACATATACTAACTTGCATAAAGATGCATCATATATTAAAAGCAAGATAATTATTAAATATGAAACGATGGTAATAAAGCAAGATGTGTCAAAGAAATGTACTCGCCTAATACCGGAACGAAATACCAGGATAAAGTCCGAGAAGTTCGCGAATACGAGTGAGCAAGCCACTAGCCCATGCACATATACTAAAATATATAAATATAAATATATTTATAAATATTAGAGAGGGAATGAAAGAGGAGAGAGAGAGAAGAGAGAAAGTTGTATGAAGGAGAGAGAGAGAGAGAGAGAGAGAATATGGTATTTTTAGAAATAAATTTGGAATTAAAAGGGGAGAGGTATGGTTGTAAATATAGGGGAGGTAATTTGGGAATGAGGGGATGGGTATTTTAGAGATGTGAGAAAAGTGAATTTATTTAGGAAAAAGAAAAGAAAAGAAAGGAAGAAATGAAGAAAGAAGAAGAAAGAAAGAAATGGAAAAAGAGAAGGAGGGGGGTGGTGGTCAGCCACCGCCGGCGGCGGCCCGGGGGAGGGGGAGGGGCGGCGCGTGTGCCTAGCCCGGGAGAGAGGAGGGGGTGTGTTGGTTTTGGTTGTTGATGTTGTTGGAGTTGTTGTTTGAAGGAGATGGTGGTGGTGGTTGTGGTGGTGGTTGGTGGTGATTGGTGGTGATGGGGAGTTAGAGGAGGAGGAGGAGGTGATGATGGTGTGGTGGAAGTGGAGAATTTGATGGAGGGGGTGATGAATTTTGGAGGAGGAAGGGTGGTGGTGGTGATGGGTTATGGTGAAATTGGAGGTGGTGGGGGTTTATTGGAGGTTGAAGGAGGTGGTGGAGTGGAGAGGGAGTGTAGGGGAGGTGGTTGGCCGACCTAGGGTGGAGCGGCGACGGTGGTGGTGATGGAGGAGGCGACGACCATGGAGAAGATGAAGGGAGTGGGTTTGTTTGGTTTTTTTTTATTTAGTTGAAGGTGTTAAAGTGAAATTGGAATGAAAAGGAAAGGAAAATGAGGGTTTAATAGAGAAGGAAAGGGAAATAAAATGATGAATTTGGGGGGAAGAGAGAGCCTGCGGGTGGCTTGCAGGCGGCAGTGGCAGGGGAGCAGGCAGCTGGGTGTAGGGGATGGGGAAAGTCAAATGGGGAAGAAAAGAAAAGAAAGAAAAAAGAAAGAAAATTAAAGAAAAGGAAAATAAATAAGAAAAAAGAAAATAAAATGGTATAAAAATTTTATTATTAAATATTTTATTTATTATAATTTTTGGAAGTACAAAGTAGGGGAGTAGAGAAGGAAAAAGCAAGAAAAGAAATCATCGGTAAAAATATTATTATTTTAATAGGGCGAAAATTCGACTGTTTCAGAAACGTTCCGAAAAATTCTCAAAAATAGAAAATATTATTTTAAGATGTTCGATGAAATCAGATTCGAGAAATTCAATGTAGTTTTCAAATTGAAAATCTTGCAATCTTCCGACGATACCGGCCGACACTAGAATCGGTCAAATTTTGATAAATTTAAACAAATCTCAAAAAATGTATTTTGGTAGAAAATAAAATTCTAAGAAGTAATGTGAAATCTGTTTTTGAAAATTCAATCCCGTTTGAAAACTAAAAATCCGGGAATCAGTCAGTGATGCCGACCGACACCGATTTTGGAGATTTTGTAGAAAAATTCTGAAAAATTCTAAAAAATCATGAAAAATCTAAAATATTGAAAAACACTGTCTGAAACTAAAATCGGTCAAATCGAACTAACAGAAAGGCCAAATCGGGCGACATACCGGTATCGGGTTCCCGGTCCAAGTCAGGGCTGACTCTAAGACTGAGAATCCGGATCCGATACCAAAAACATGAGAAATCACAACTTATAAACTAATATTGAAAGAAAATTGTAATAATACAGTCGAAAAAGTCAGGACACGTATCTGGGTACGTATCCCGGGAACGGGGTGCTACATCTAGCGTGAAGTCCGCTCTTCAGAACGAAGTTAATGAATCATCCCTGGGTGTTGACAAGGGTGCCTATGCAGCTTCAGCGCCTAAGGGTGCTACCAAAATTCTCAGCCATGAAGTAGAACTAAAGCACTATGCAGTGCCAATCGCCTCTGCGGTGATGAAAAGAACGAGGCTTTGTCCCGTGCTTCCATGGCCTTCAGATGCTAAGTCCGCCCCTTATAAAGCTATGAGTAAAAAGGTGATATCAAAATCACCTGAACAAATCAATGCGCGATCCTTCCAAGTCTCCGCGCTGAGTCGTTTACGCTCACTTAAATCTGACCTGCGAGAGTTCTTAACGAACAAGCGGAAGTTAGAACTACTCCAGACTTCTCCCTCTTATTGTGAACAAGTGGGATGTCAGTTGGTGACGGTCCATTCAGTCCATTGCCGAGTAGGACCAGTGCCCGCCACCCTTCCAAGCCGACAGTCAGTTTTTAATCGACTATCAGTGCGAGCTCATGTGAAGCATCACAAAAGGAGCATATCGCGAAATCTACCAGATCTGCCTTCTGCATCTGTCAACAGGATCGGAAGGGGACGTGAACCGCATAAGGGCAGGCGAGCGCCGCGTTGTGCTAACTCCCCTTCCTTCAGTTCTTCAGACCCGGACAATAGCCCTGACTTAGGCCAAGTCTTGGTAGATGAAGAAGGTGTGTTCAGAAGTACCAGATCTAGGGTGACAATACCCTACAATTATGAGCAGTCATCCTCTTTGACTGGAATAACATCACCAGAACCAATGAAAAGGTTATTCCAATGGTCTGATGATGAGGGAGAAGATAGTGGGTATGCCTCTTCGGCAACGGTTAGCTCGATTAAAATCTGGGTTAATCGAGGGTTAAGAACTGTTCTGAAACCGGTTGGAACTGCCTCGATCTTCCTAACAACTATCTTGTGAGGCTTATGTTAAACCTCGTGGTAATCCGATTTGCATTGGTTAGCTGGCTCCTTCCCCAACTTCGGTGCTCGTTACCCCGGTGCAATTTATTTTGTCCAAACAACATGCTCAAGTAAAAAAATAAGGAAAGAGTTAGTAATGAAATATAATTAGATATTAATTCTAATTCTAATTAATTATTACTTAATATAAATATTATATTAGTTTTATTAACAAACATGATTTATATAAGGTCATAAAAGCAATAAAAAAAAATGGTGTTAAATTGAGCTTATGTAAATTTAAGCATGACATAGCTAATGTACAAAAGATAAAACTAAAAATTATTGATAAATTGATTGTTATTATGCACTTTATCCCAAAAAAATTAGATATGGGAATATAATTGATAAAATAATAAATTTGATATGATATTTTTTATCAAAAATAAATATTCTATTATATGAATATATAAAGATTTAGAAGTTTTTTTTTTTGTTGCGGAACTAAAATTTTTTATGTTAATTTGACCATCTTTTATTTAAAGATCAATATGCTGATTGAGTGATTTGTATTTATTTATCTTCAATAGTACTGTAAATAAATAAATAAATGCTAATATTGTCAATGAATTAAAAAACTGATAAAAATATTAAAGGACCAGTCAAATGAATTTTTTCTTTAGACTTGATTACACGCTCAAAAAGATGGAGGATTACTTTTTTTTTCATTTAGCTGTGATTTTTCCTAAAAAAAGTACTTATTATTTTGTCTTCTTATTGTCTTTTATTTAGTATGTCATTATTTTGAGTGCTAAAGATATGTATGTCTATTACCAATAGTTTCAATCATAACTGAGGAGGTGGTTATAATTAAAAATAAAAAGATAGAAAGAAATATTTGGTTTTAAAGATTTTAGGTGAGATGAGATAAGATGTGGAAGAATAGCTGGATTCGAATAATTTCAAATATATACAAAGAGACTTATTCACAAGGATAAAAATATAAAGATAAATATTTAATTTGAGTAATTTTAGAGACATGAGAGAAACAAATAAGAATAAGAAAGAGGAAAAGAAAAGGAAAGATAAAATCTCATTCTTTATCTTTTGAAATTTCAAAAATAACCTTGTTATAAAATTATCTCTAATGTTCTATTATAACAATGAGGAAAATTTCAAGTTAAACAAAATTTTAAAATACAAGTCAATTCCATCGCATCAAGATCAGGTCCCAGCATTAAGGAAGAGTTCTACTGATTTATGCTCACTTGCAGCTGCAGCAACTGGCAATTTAAAAGTGCTTGAAAAGTAGAATCCATCATGCAAATGCAATACACACAATATATGCAAAACTACATGACAGTACAAGAGAACAACAGAAACAATCAGATTTTACATGCCTTAGGTTCCGCATTAAATTATTATTTTTTTAACTAATTAACTCAACCACTGATAAAATTCATTGTAACTTCCAGATAGTAAACCTGAGACCTGATCGAGATCCGCGCAACGGTGTTTGAACCAGTGACTATGAAGAACATTGTGCTTTAACTGATCCCGGCCAACCGGTTAGACAACCGTCAGGGACAGGTTCAGCATAATTGGTGGCAACAAAAACAGTCAGATTTTAAAGGCCAGCTGTATTAGCTTCGACAAGATAACTTGAACGCAATGCGAGCTGACAAGACAACTTGAATGAGAAAGAAACAGTAAAAGATAATAAAGCATAAAACAGAAAAAATCACGAGGTAGGACTCCAAACACGAACAATGTCCAACTATATATTTATATTAGCTTTACAACATGAAATAAAACATGAGCATCTCATGCATATGCTTACTACAACAAAAACAATGAAAAAATATATATATAAAAAATAAAAAAAGAGGAAGGAGAAAAAAAATATGGCACAGCACTGCAGATGTAAAGCAGCATAAAACATGCCAAAGACCTGACTTGCCCAGTGAGAACAGGCTTACCCGAAAGTAACAGCCACTGAAACTCTTGATCATGTAACAATTACGGTTCATAACTGCAACAGTTGTGGTTCAGAACTGCCCAGTCTCGTGTAAGAGTGGATAAGTTGGTGGCAGCAGAACCAGTCGTATGTATGCCCAATTGTAGCACGATTAGATCTCCGAGATAATGTGGCCGTACAAGGAGATCATCATGCAAGCTGACACTAGCTTCAGTTGATTATGCAACATAATACTTATGGGCCCATAGAAGAAACCAAAACATTGTGCTCAGTCAACCGCCTCTGAAAATGAGCCAATCGTGCCTGCAAATTTACAATTCCTGCGGCTTTCTGTGAGAGAATGGTGTCTAGTCTAGATACGTAATCATCTAGCTGGTTACCGGGTTGATCTGCTTCATCCAACAGCTTCATCTCCTGAATGGACAAAGGAAAGGAATTACAGCTCCAATATTGTCAAACTGTGACCAGAACTCAGTTACTTCAGTTAGGTATAGAAAATTAATTTCTCAGGCGTGAGATTGGACTTCTTCTGTTGAGCAATCAACTGGATGAAACAGATGAAAGCTTGGGTTTGCATGTGACATGAGTGAGGCAAAATACAATAGCTTGAAAGTAAAAGTGAATGAATCAGATATTCTGTTTTATACTGTTAGGAACACTAACGAATTCTAAAACCACCTTTAGGTGATTTAGTCACGATATTCCTTTGCTTTTTCAACTGGTAAGTAAAGACAAAACATGTGCATCAATGTAATATATATTTACGGTGTTGAATAGATTAAGGGAACTTTTCACAAGAAATCAAGAAAAAGATTCTCCCTTTGCAAGTTATAACCATGTTTGATATAAAAAAAAGTTCAGCAAATTTTACTGACTGTAGAAAACTGCATCAAATGATAAACTGAATCAAAGCTTACAGCTTTTGTTTCTTTTCTGATGGAATAGAGATTAACTTGTTAGCTTCCAAAAGCAATTCAATTTAGCAATACCAAGCATCAATTTGCTGATCTATCAAAACATAATACTAGTAATTTAATGTCGCTCACCTCCCTAACGGTGTTTATCGTATCCTCCACTTGTGTCCGGTGAGCAATTACCAGGTCTTCCTCTTCCTGTAATTATGTCAGACATCAGTCATCAATTGGATGGAGAAAAAGGCAACATGTGATCTTACCTTTAAAAGAGCATTCAGATCATCATCTGAACGCAAGCTATTAGCATCTGTGTCTGGCACATCCTTCCATTTTGTCTGGCTATCAACCCTTCGTGACTTATCTTCATAACCTGAGGCTGAATATGTGTCTGCCTTTCCTTTTCTCCGTGACCGTTTCTCTTGCTCATAATCCTCCTCAACAAAATCCTCCTCCTCTGCGGTTGTGAAACTCCTGCCCTGTTCCCTGTAATAATTATTATACGAAAATGCAACATGCACTTCCTCTCGCCCACTGGGGACGCAATCCATGCTGAATGGTAATGAAACTTCTTTCTCGATATGTTTTGACCATCCAAACCTGTTAGTTCCATTGGCAACATCAAAGCTGTCAAGGGTGGACTCAGTAGGCAAACCAGAAGAAAGGGGTACAGCAGTTGACTCTCTTAGATTTAAGGTGGATGCAGAGAGATCCTTCTTGGGGTTGTTTCCTTTTGAAAGGCTCTTCACTCTACACAAACAATGAAGCCTATCAATTTTAAACATAATATAGAAGATGTATTTACTTAACTAGATTTAACCAAAATAATCATCACCTATCAGCATATCTTAGAGTGTTCAGTGTGTGTTCACATGATCCAGAATTTGGAGAAATGCATGAGATCATAACAGTTCGTGAATCTCCAATGAAGGAGTCCCTTAGGACTTCTGTCAGTTTACTCCCTCTAAAAGGAATGTGAACCTGGTCGCTGTCAAGAGCTCTAATACATTCTTTCAACGCTAGCAAACTTTTGTTGATCTCAGCACCTTCTATTCTGCAATATAAATAAGCAACTCACAAGTTAAGGAAGCTGCAAATTCATGGTACATTTAAATTTGGAAAAGATAAGTAATGAACAGTTTTACCTTGTCTGTTTATCATTATCTGTAGTATCTGCACCTCTCTCACTGCCAGCAAGGTCTATGAATGATAGCTTGCCAACGATTCGAGCAGGCTTTGTTTCACTACCGTCCACAGACCTCTTGATAGCAAGCTGAAGTATGGCATGAGACCGTGAGGATTCCTCATTTGCACCCGTCGTGCCTGTACTTCTTGTTGCATTACCCCTTTCAATGAGTTCCCGGATAGTGTCAACATTTGACACCCTAAACTCTTGTAAACCCACAATGCAAACTTGCTGCTTACCATCCTCTCTCATGCAAAGTTTTCTGTAAACGTTACACTTAGAATCAGCAAAGTTAAATACCAAAAATGCATATATCCCATAAAATTAAAAAATGACACAAACCTCCTGTCATTTAGCAGATCAAAAAGTTTCCCACCATATATCTCAAAGAAACTGACAAACAGCTGAAACCCCTGGTTGCGATAAGCATGTTGCATGAGTCGAAAAATATCTTGAGATGCCTTGAGGGGTAGTGGCTGCATGGTATAGGTCTTTCCGCTACCTAAAAGAAGAATAAAAAACCCAAGCAAATCAACACAAATATAGCATTAAAGTATAAGAAATACAAAAGAATAAATAAACAAATAAAGAGAAGATAAGAACACCCGAGTTATTCATAAACCATTTAATTTCCAGTTTATAGTCTCAGAAGACCAGGCCTTCAATTAGTATAATTTGCTTCCCTTTCAAGTCAAAGCTTGAATTTCACATCTGAGTAAGCCTCCATTGATGTATGGAAACTTAAGTATCAGTTTCATGACTTAAAATCCAGAGTTGCTATGTAGCACAGACTTCTGTCATGGAGCCGTATCGTGTCATGTCTGACACACGGGTCATGTGTATTTTTAAGTATTTGCCACGTGTCCACGTTTCATGTCTATTTCAATGTTGCCGTATCCGTGCAACATAGCTATGTTGTCCAATCCAAAGATAGCCCTCATGGATGGAGAAAAATAAACTCTTTCCCTATTCTCCATTTCCAGCATCAATAGGATTGAGCGACAGTTCTCGTCCCTTGTTTATGTATCTTGCTAACTTATCCCGTCCAGCATTCACATGTTGGTGAAATAGCCCAACTCTTATTCCATATATGGGTGACGGGATTATAAAACTTCACATAAAAGCCTCAATCCTACACAAGATTATGTTTGCTCCAAAATTTTCCGTCAGCTACATAAATTCACACCAATTATCATTGGCTTTGTCCTGAGATAAACTATAGCAAATCAAACAGCTTAGGCAGAGAACTCTAGACCAAATCATGAATCTACGAAATCCTATTGAACATATGGATTATTATCATTTGCATGTTCAGACATCATGAAGAATGGGCCACTTAAATAGTATAGTTCAAGCATATAGATTAGATGAGTTCTGACCCACCACACAAGTGACGCTTACCACTTTATTGGAAGGGAACTGAGACCACAATATTATATACAATAGAGAAATCTTGTCCAAAGATAAAATATGAAATACAGTTTAAGTAATTGTTAGAATAATAACTGATGTCCAAGTTACTCTTTGTGGGACCAAAGTTATACGAAGAGCCAGAATGACTGTGAATGGATCAAAAGGGGTAAGGTCTGGGACAATACCTGCCAAAAGGGTTATAATGACTATGGTCACGAGAAACTGCAACTGGAGAGTGGAGAAGATTTAACTCCAATGTCACGAGGGTATAATTCCATACATAGTTCTCGGACGAGTAATTACCTTAGGTTATGCGGATTCGATATCAAAGTTAATATCACTCAGGAATGCCTCATAAAGAGATCGTTTCTTTCTTCTGTTCTCTTTTCTTGCCAAAGAGGGGAAGCTATAAGTAAGATTACTCTTGTTTGAACTCCTTTTCTGAGTAGACCTTCCAGGAGGGTTTTTTTGGAAGCAATAGGAGCCTCTTCACCACTCGTATCATGTGTGTCTGCGATCTCCATGTACTGTCCAAAATGATCCACATCTCTAAAATGCGAAGGAGATGCATAAAATTGAGATAAAACATTTTAGATTAACAAATACACCCTATAAGATAGTTTTTTTTTTGTTTATGGGTTCAAAACTTCCAATAGATAATTTTTTTGTTTATGGGTTCAAAACTTCCAATAGACTTAAGAGTCTATTGTTAATTACCCTCTGTTTAAGAGGAACCGTTGATTAAAGGTCAATGTAGCAAAAGAAAACTTTATTTATCATAATTCACTTTGTATGGCTTAACCCGGGGCATACTCCAATTTACATTTGAGTTGACATTACAAATGAAAATTTAACAGGCTCTGAATCAAAATGCTTGATGATCCTTTAAGTTGATTGTCTTAATCTTTGAACTTTGGCTCCATGTTGAAATTTGACAAGGTTTGATTTTGGCTGACGATTTAATTCAGTTATAGTTTAAAAACTTAGGGGCTTATCCATTAGTTTTGATTTGGGTCTTGATTGGATTTTCCTAGTTTTAGGACTTAGAAGAGGTCCATTTCTTGAATTTGAGATTGTTTAGTTGAAGTTATAATTTCCACTTCAGAGACTTAGGGGTCCATCCTACAGCTCCAACTTGTGTTTGATTGAATTTTGAGTTTTGCTAGTTTAAAGACTTGGGGCCCTTTCTTCAATCTAGGTTTTGGATCTCGGATTTATTTATTTGCTAACTTTTAGTTTAGGGACTTCATCATTCCATGGAATTTGGGTTTCGATTTGATTTTAGTTTAGGGACATTATGGTCCTTGAAATTTGGGTTTTGGATTTTGAAAATCAATTCGGCAGAAAAGCTTGTTTTCTCAAATCGGGATCAGAGAGGATGAAAAGTGGACCTTGTCATCACCCACCGCACGGCTCAAACCACAACAAAGTAAACAAACTATTCACCTTTTTATTTTGATGTTTGATTTTGTACTTATGTGCATGATTCTAGTTTAGAGATTTTGTGGTCCATAAAATTTGGGTTTGAATTTAATTTACTTCAGAGACATTACATTCCTTGAACTTTGATTTTGAACTTGATTTTAGTTTAGGGATGTTACGACTATAAAATTTGGTTGAGCTTGATTTTAGTTTAAGGACGTTGCGGTCTCTAAAATTTGGGTTTAAATTTGATTTTAGTTTAGAGACGTTCTAGTCTGATTGGATTTTGATCATTAGTTAAAGTTTAAGCGAAAAGAATGCTTTCTCAAAACGAGCTCTGAGAGGATGGCGAGTGGACCTTATCGTCATCCACACCAGAAAAATTAGCCTTTTAATTTATTTTTGAAGTTGGATTTTTGTGTATGGTTCTAGTTTATGGGCATCGTGGTCCATGGAATTTGGGCTTTGATTTGATTTTAGTTAAAAGAAAATGCGTCCTCTTTGAATTTGAGCTTAATTTTTTAGTTTAGAGACATCATAGTCAGTTTTGAATTTGAGCTTAATTTTAGTTTAGGGACATCACGGTCCATAAAATTTGAGTTTGAATTTGATTTTAGTTTAGGAACATTATGGTTCATAAATTTTGAGTTTGAACTTGATTTTAGTTTAGGAACATTATGGTTCATAAATTTTGAGTTTGAACTTGATTTTAGTTTAGGGAGTGACTGTATGATCGATTTATTTAGGCAAAAAAGATTATTTTCACAAATCGAGATCAGAGATGATGGAGAGTGGACCTTGTCGTCACCCACCGCAAAGCTCAAATCACCACAGAGTACACAAACTAATCAACTTTTTGTTTGATGTTGGATTTCATTTTTCGTGTATGATTCTAGTTTAAAGACTTTGCGGTCCAATCTTGGAGATTTGGTCATTTTAAGGTTAATTTCAAATCCTAATAACCTTGATAGTTTGGTTGGAAATTTAGCCATCTTAAGATACTTATGGACTTGTAACCTCTATTTTCTTCATCTGGTCGTTCAAAAAATTATCTTGCATTTTAAATAACCACTGATGGCTTTTGCAGTTTCAACCACCTTAAGGTTATTTAGATTTTTAACCAATATTTAATTAGTTTTTTAAAATTTGAACTTATTTAAATTTCTGGTTTTGGTAAGTTATGTTCTTGAATTTCTTTGCGCAATCTGTAATTGTTTGACCTCATCTAGTACTAAACTCAGATTCTGTCGAGACTAGGTGTCTTGAAAATTAGATTCGAAGAGGAATCCACTGGTGCATGCGTGGTTGAAAGGGTTCGATAGTGGATCAAATTTTAGAGAGCAAATCATATTCTAGAATTTATGTGCAGCCTGTGATGTTTTGACCTTATCTCCCATCAGAGAACTCAAATTGAGTCAAGACTAGAATTTTTTAAACGTAGACTCAAATACGAATCTAATGATATATAGGTTGAAGAGGTTTAGTTGAGGATACAAGACATGATTAGGTCATTTATTTCAGATTTGAAAAAAATATCACAGTTTTGGAACTTATGTGCAGCCTCTGATGTTTTGACCATGTCTCCCTTTAGAGATCTCAGAACGAGTCAAGACCAGAAATTTGAAATGTAGACTCGAATATGAATCTAATAGTATAAAGATTGAAGGGGTTTAATTGGTAATGCAAGACCAAACTAGGTCACTGATTTCAGGTTTTAGAAAAATATACTAACGGTATATGGCTTGAAGGGGTTAAATTGGGGCAATGAGACTGAACTAGATCATTAGATTAGGTTTTTAAAAAAAAAAAAAAATTAACAGTCCAGGATCTTTTTGGCAGCTTTTAATGTTTTGGCCTTGTCTCCCGCTGCAAAACTCAGGTTGGGTTAAGACCAGAAATTTCAACAAGTAGAATCAAATACGAATCCAACAGTTTATTGTTTGAAGGGGGTTTAGTTTCGGAAATAGCAACCATTCTCATATCTAAGATTAATCTTCAGTTTAAAGATTTTTTTTTGTCTGTTTTATTTTTGATGAGTTTGCTATTAGACTGGAAATTTTCACACATTTAACAAATATTGTTTCGATTTTTTTAAAGGATATTATTAAAGAGCTTGAAAGAAAATGATGAGCGTAACTGCTCGAGGTGCCCGAGCGTAACCACTCAAAATCGAGCGTAATTGCTCGAGGTGCACTAACGTACCTGCTCGAAATCAAATAGCGTAACTGTCAGAATCAACGAGCGTAACTACTCAGATTTAATGAGTGCAACTACTCGGAATCAACGAGCGTAAATGCAAAGAATCAATGATCGTACTGCTCGGAATGTATGTAATATCCCTATTCACTAATACTTAATTTATATAATTGATACTGATATTCTGATTTGTTTTAATTCATAAGTATTGACAAGTTAATTTTGTTAAGTAAATATCTTCATGTAAAAAGTTATTTATAATATCAATAATTTTTTGGAGGATTTAAAATAGATTTCTATATATATGAGTGTATATATGTATATGGGTATTTACCCGATGATACTTAATTATACCAGTTATTAAATTAATTGTGTTGTAATGAATTTATGATGTAACATTAATAATTCTTGTTGAGTAAATATTTTTATATGTAAAGATGTGTATTTAAAAAAATATGTGTGTGTTTTTACGAGTATAATGATATGAGCATTTGTATATGTGAATAAACAAATGTATGTATGTATATAATAGATATATGTTTATGTATGTTATTATTTGTATCTATACAAGTATGTGTGTTTATAATATATATATATATATATATATATATATATATATATATATATATATTATAGAGTAGTCTTCGTGTGAGAAACTTTCTCACACGAAGACCGTGAGAAAACTATATAGGAGCTTTTATGTGGATGATCCGAACCGTTCATCTTGATCTATATATTATTTAGACTATCAATTAAAAATCACGCGAGTCCGAATTTTTTTACCCATACAACAAGTGGTTACAAAACATGTGTTATATTCACCGTAGAATAAAGATGTCACTTGATACATCGGTAAAAAAAGTTGGAATCGCGTGATTTTTTATTGGTAGTCTAATTAGAGTATGTAGATCATAATGAACGGTTTGGATCATCTATAAAATCTCTCTAATATGATTTTCTCACGAAGCTTATTATGAGAAAGTTTCTCATTTGAAAATTTTCATATATATATATATATATATATATATATATATATATATATATATATATATATATGAGAAAAGACTTATGTCATTCCGGAGGGATTCGACGCTGATTCCTTCCCTCTCAAATACAAACCTATGACATATGAATGCAAGATACATTCCGTAGAAGTTGATCTAGTTTATTTCAAGTAACTAAAAATCAAAAAACATGTATTTTGAATACTTTTTGCTCATCTATCAAGTTGACACAAAATGGACGGTCGAAAATAACATATTGCTTAAATTTACGTTTTTAAACATACAAATTCTCGATCCGACCGTTACATCATGAGCTAAACACTTAAAAACTCTCACACACTAATTTTGTTAGATTTCAAATATTTTACACCGTTAAACTAACCAACTTACTATTTCGATTGTCCATTTTATGCCTATTTGATGTATGGACAAAAAGTATTCAAAATACATAATTTTTTATTTTTATTTACTTGAAATAATGTAGATCAACTTTAATAGAGTGAATCTTGCATTCGGATGTCGTAGGATTGTATGAGTGGGAAGGATTCAGCCTCGAATCATTCGGGAATAACACAAGTCTATCTCTATATATATTGTTATTATCATTATTTGTAGCTTGAGATGGCCAGCCTATTTCCCTCTCTTCAAATTTTCTATTCTCCCTTCTCCTTTATTTAACTGATCCCAAGACATGCATCTATTTTGATTCCAATTTCTTTTGCTAGGCCCAAGTCTAGGCCTGAAAACTCTTCTCCCTATTTTTATCTCTTCTTATTTATTTTCCATTTTCTCTCAAGCCCATCCCATGTTCTTTCTCCTCATTTTCTTCTTTTTACAAAGTTGAGGAGGCATAAAGCCCAACTCCTCCCCTTTATACATCATCATCTTCCTCATATCTTTCTCTCAACTCTAACGCTAACCCTAGCAGACCCTGCAAACGCTGCCACCCTCCTGTGAGCACCGGGTATCCCCTCCCTTGATGTGAAACGTCTGTGTGTGTGGTCATAAATCAATGATAGAACAAAACTTCGCTACATTTCACCAACAAAATGATCTTGGGTAGAAAAATAATTAAAACAAATAATAAGAAAGATGAATTTTGACAAAATATTACAGTTACAGTCGTACCGTTCTAATCTCAAATAAAATAATACAACTAAGTTATGATGGCACAAAATTGTACACTCAATATATAAAATCAATAAACACAAGACAAGCAGAATTTCACAATCTCACAATATTTGTGGTAGCAGATATAATCGATAAAATAATACAGATAGTTATCGAACCCACAAATAAACAAAAGTTACCTATTGAGAATCACAGGGATCTCAGCGACCCACAGAGGATGCCTATGTATAGAGCTCATCATCACGAGAAAATCACCTGAATCGGACGCCAGATGTGAGAGATACGCCAAAAAAACAAAATTGGCACTAACGGGTCATTTCTGAACGAATCCGCTATTGTAGCTCGGGTACGGGTTTACTGTAGCAGCGGGTACAACTTAAACATGTTTCTTCTTTATTGGTGGATCGGGTGCAAAAGCCTTGGGTCAGGTCGGATTTTGATTTAAACCCGAATTGATCAATCTCCAAATTTCTTCTTGCAGCCGACACTCACGAGGAGGGAGAAGGGGAGGATCGCCGGCGGAGTAAGGTGGCGGGGCTGCTAGTCGACAACGACGGAGGAGGTGAAGGTCGGCGGGGCTCCGGCGGTGGTGGTAGAGGTCCGACGACAAGGAGGCGGGCCCGATGGGCAAAACTCATTGTGGCGGTGCTTGCTGGGGGAGGTTGTCGATGTGGAGAAGCAACTGAGAACGAAGAAAGAAGGAGAACGGACGGTGTAGTGGATGGGGAGGATGAGAGGAAGACGAAGATGATGTTGATGGTGGTGGTATTGACGTTGGGGCTCGTCGGCACGACGCGAGGAGGGAGGAGGCCGGTCATGAGGTCCGAGGAAAACAAGGAGGTGGTTGAATGCTTGTTGTTGGGTTTCTTTTGACAGTGGGAAGGAGAAAAAAGGAGATGGGGAAGAAGATGGGTGCAGGGTCTTTGGCAGCGCACGGGTGAGAGAAAAGGAGAGATAGAGAGAAAAGTAATTAGGTTTAGGGTTTTTAAAATAGGAATTTAATCCTAATCAATTTGGATATAACAAAGAATCTCACACAATGGTAATTTGATTCAAATTCTTCACTAATTATTCCAACTAATCCCAGAGTCTATAAATAGACTTTACAAATTCATAGTTCCAAACCAAAACCGATGTGGTACTAAATAAAAGAAAATACAATCAACTCCCAATAAATCAAAACACAAGTAAAAGATAAAATTACATAAAATAAAATGCATAAAGTCTTCAACTGCTCGAGTCAATCTGGACTGGGATTCTTCGCTTGCTTCAACACTTGATGTCCGCATCATTCTCCCGAGTGGGAGAAGACTCGACCCCGTTGAGTCGGTGGAAGTGTTCTCCTGCTGTATTGAATCAGTCCACTACAAATGACCTCAATCTAGCTGTAAATTAACAGTCAGTGCCCTTTCTTTACAACGGTCCAAGTACCTGCAAGTTCCACCAAGTTTGGTGGTCCTTTAAAATTTTATCAACTTCTCTGCTGTAATGGGATGAGTATCTGAGAGTAGGGTAAGTAGGGATCTCTCAGAGAATGACTTAGGAGAAGGCTCAACAATTAATAGGCCACAATCAAAACCCTTATAATCTACTAGATATTAACATTGAAAGTACAACCAATGTCATAATCTCTAGAAAGATTTATAACATAAGTATTGTAATTCAGTTTATTCAAGATCTTAAAAGTGCAGCACTGCGCATTGTAACAATTTTCGAAGGAAACCGTTTCGGATAAATCTGAACCATCACATAATCGCCTACATTAAAAGTTAAAATATTTTTCTACTGTCAGTTCGTAAAGTAGGCTTCACATTGCTCCATTTATTTCCATCACTGATCTCTTCGTGTAGTTGTGCATGTGTTTATGTGATGCAAGTGCAGATGCAGACTCGAATGCTTTATATTGAAATGGTGTCGGCAATAAGGAAGCGGCTTGTGGACATAATATGCATGATCAGTGGAGAATAGGGAGGGAACAGTAGCAACATGAGATGGACAAGGTGGGGGTGGCAACAAATCCAAGTGGATGTCTACTTAGGTTGTCCAGTCTTGGGTCTCATGGGTAAAGCTTAATCTGCTACCCTAATAACTCAAATTGACACATGTTGGATCGATCGTATATTGTGATATTTTATCGAACAACCATGATCTACCTAATATGACTTGACTCACATTCATAGTGATCATATCACACCCCAGATATTGTCTTTGTAATGATTAAAATTGACTGGGACAAGACATCCTTATTTAACCTCAAGCACCGTGAGTCAATCCATGAGACTTTGAATGGGTTGGTTGGGGTACAACCTATAATCCAAGATTTTTAGGCGACTTAGATGATATTGCATTGATACAGTTTCTACTGTCCACAATCACTTTGCAACTTTTATCTCCAATTTTAGAGAACGTGTGGAAGGTAGCACTTTTTCTCCAATCGTCCTTTTTAACTTGTTGGGAGGGGATACATCTAACAATAGACAAGTGAGTTGATGGTATTTGATTAATACAATTAAAACCAACATCATCATTTGTGGGCTCTTTGTCAGTTTCAGAATCTTCTCCCTTAAAGATGTACACATCAGAATCTGACTCAGTGGCTCCGGTGGGTGTTTCATATATTATGGTGATTCTGACGAGACAAGAGCAACTGGCAGCTAAATATCTGTAACCTTAACATTTCTAGCACTTAGTTATGGAATTAACTTTGGAGGACTCGGGGCCCTTGTTTCTGTAGTCTCGTTCAAGACTCTTACCTTTAATATCATCCCTATGTGAAGGGGTTTGGGTACTAGACCTATTGGGTTGAGATATAGGGAAGGTCTAAACACTAAGGTCCTATAATTGTGGCTCTTGGGAGTGAGTGATCCTAGCGGAATCTAAATCTTAGACTAACACATATGCTGCCTCTAACTTGTTGGCTCCTCTAGCTAACAGTTCACTTCGTAGATCATCCCTAAGACCGGCTCTAAATCTAGAAAGAATTTGAGCTTTACCTTCTCTATGAAGGGTACTGCATCTAATAAGGAATTCATCGAATTTCTCGACATACTCTTTTGCAGATTTGTTGTCTTGAGTGTGTTGGTACCAATTGTCCTTGAGACGAGCATTAAATGATGGTGGCACATACTTTGTTTCTAACTCTTCTTTCATCCTATCCCATGTGTCAATTGGTGGTCGACCTCGGGCTGCACGCTTGCTTTCTAGGTTGGTCCAATACTAACTAGGTTGGCCAGACAATTTCATTGCAGCGTACTTAACTTTTCTAGACACTGTGAGTTCGTACCATGTGAAGTACCTATTTAGTTGGAGTATCCAGTCTATGAAAAGTTATGGATTGTGACGTCCATCAAAGTTAGGGCATCGATCTTAATGTTTTCAAATATTAAGCATCAGTATTGGGTGGGTTATCGGTGTTATGTCGGTTGTTTCTCTGTGGGCTTTGATCACCTGTGGCTTCCACTCTGGTCAGCCTTTCGTCGAGTGTCATAAGGGCTTGTAGTTTAACATTTATCTCGACGAACATTGTTGTAATCTACTGCAAATCCATTGGGGAGGTGTGAGATTTGCTAGACTATCCTAATAGATATGGCTGATCACTAAGGGTGGGCATGCACTATACAAAAGCTAACTGAGGATGAAGAGATGCAAATCTAAATTAAATGATATTTTTATAAATGCAAGAAAGCAGTAAAATTTTCTAGTAAATGCCTATGTGATGCAGATCCTACCTAACCGTGCTCTATAGCAAAATGATGTGAAACGTGTGTGCGTGTGATCAGAAATCAGTAAGAACAAAACTTCGTTATGTTTCACCAACAAAACAATCTTGGGTAAAAAAATAATTAAAACAAATAATAAGAAAGATGGATTTTGACAAAATATTGTAGTTACAGTCGTACCATTCTAATCTCAAATAAAATAATGCAACTACTCAATTATGATGGCACAAGCTTGTACAATCAATATATATAATCAGTAAACACATGGCAAGCAGAATTTCACAGTCTCACAGTATTTGTGACAGCAGATATAATTGATAAAATAATACAGATGGTTATCGAACCCACAAATAAGTAGAGTGTGTAAAGAAAAGTTATCTACTGAGAATACAGGAATCTCAGCGACTTGTAGGGGATGCTTACGTATAGAGCTTGTCATCACGATCATAACGCCTTAAAAATCACCTGAATCGGACATCGGATGTGAGAGATACGCCTGAAAAACAAAACTGGCACTAATGGGTTTGTTTCTGAACGGATCCGCTACAGTAGCTTGGGTACGATTTTACTGTAGCAACGAGTACAACAACTTAAACTTGTTTCTTCTTTGTCGGTGGATCGGGTACAAGAGCCTTGGTCAGGTTTTGATTAAACCCGAATTGATCAATCTCCTAATTTCTTCTTGCAGCTGACACTTACAGGGAGGGAGAAGGGATCGTCGGCAGAGTAAGGTGGCGGTACTGCTAGTCAACGACAATGGAGGAGGTGAAGGTCGACGGGGCTCCGACAGTGGTGGCAGAGAACCGACGACGAGGAGGCGAGTCCGATGGGCAAAACTCGCTGTGGCGGTGCTTGCAGGCGGAGTTTGTCGATATGGAGAAGCAGCCGAGGACGAAGAAAGGAGGAGATCGGGCAGTGCAGTGGATGGGGAGGATGAAAGGAAGACGAAGATGATGTTGATGGTGGTGGTGTTGACATTAGGGTTCGTCACCGCGACACGAGAAGGGAGGAGGCCGATGCTGAGGTCTTGGGAGGAAAACAAGAAGGTGTTCGAATGCTTGATGTTGGGTTTCTCTTGACAATGGGAAGGAGAAACAAGAAGATGGGGAAGAAGATGGGTGCGAGGTCTTTGGCAGCGCATGGGTGAGGCAAAAGGGGGGGAGAGAGAGAAAGTAATTAGATTTAGGATTTTTTTTAAATAGGAATTAATTCTAATCAATTTGGAGATAAATTATTTTGAAAACGGTAAAGTTTCATGGTTTAATTTATTGGACAAATTATTTGCCTTGAACATTCATTTTGTGTCTGCATTAAATTATTATAACGTTTAAGTAATAAATTATTAACTTCTGAAAAATATATTGTTTGAATTAGTAACTTTCTAGAATTATGAAAATTATCAAACTTCACAATATTTAATGTTGTATAAATTAATTAGTATTTTCTCCTGAATTATTCAGATTGTGTCTGCATGTTTCCAATGTGAATATTATTGGAAATAATTACTGAGTTTTGGAAATTGAATGGGTTGAATTATTGATCGTTTGTTTTTTGAAAAATATTTTAAAATGATTATAATTAGTGAAAAATTCAGAAAATTAAATGATTGAGCTTTGGCTCATATATAATGACATCTATTATACGACTTGACATATTATGTATAATTAATCATGTTATTAATTATAGACTATGTCAACTAAATTACTGAAAAAACTCATGTTATATGATATGAACACCGTTATTGAGCTAGCACCAACCAGAAAATGTGTGGAACTAAATGTCACATGAAACTAAGTGTTACACGAAGTAAAGTGTCACACCACACATAGGTATAATTGGGGCCACCTCTTGAATCTGTGGGAGCTACCTCTAAAATCTCACATCAACCTGGTAAAGTGTTAGAACTACAAAGATATTGATCAAATCCAATAACTTAAATAACAAATCTTTAAACAACTTATACTAGGATTGAAGAAATTGATGGGGTGACATCTGTATTTTAGGTGGACCTAGAAGGCTAGAATATATGTTGCGCAGCCGAAAGAGGGTTTCACTGCAGGATTCCGAGGGATGATTGGTATCCTATCTGTTTATTATTATATTGTTATACTATTATTGTTATTAAGTACCTAGAGGTACGACCTTGTTCAGGTCAGGAAACTGGGCCGTGGTCTCGGGTATATACGGGACTCACTTAAAACACAGACAATGTCTTCACCAATCAGTTTCAATAACATAGAACTACAATTAACACGTATAGTACCCGTAGTATGGGATGTGTTTACTGCATTTGGCAATTGGTGTCCGCTAATATAATTAATAAAAACAGACCTTCCATAACGTACCATCAAGGTTCTAAATATCAGATATCGGAATCGTACGGATGGGGGTTTTTCATATCAGATATCGGATATCGGGGAGATATCGGGGATACGCGCGCATATCAGGCGTTCATATTTGACACTATATATAATAAATATTGATAATTAAAAGTTGATTTAGAGTCATACATATCATCTACCTAATAAAAATGATGTAATATGCTTGCAAAGACAGTAAAAAACAATGTAAATTTGCACGCAGTCATGCAATAAATAAGTTATTTCATATCGGGCGATATATCGGGCGATTTAATATCGGTTGTTTTTTGCTGCAAACGATATGACGAATGATTTTCCCATATCGTATCGGCAGGGGAAAAAAGGAGATATCGGACGACATCTCGGCCGAATCGGCCGATATTTAAAACAGGGTGTACCGTAGATTGATATGTGTTCACTTGATGTATATACAAACACTGATAAACACCTGACCCATGATTATAACATAGATTGACTTCTTTACTGTTTATTCATGTATTATATGTTATTGTACTAGTAATATACTTGTAATATAATTAAATTGTATTGTTTATTACCCATGATTCTAACATAGATTGACTTTTTAGTATTTATTCATGTATCATATGTTATTGTGCTGGTAATATACTTGTAATATAATTAAAATGTATTGTTTATTATTATATTATATTACACTACTCTCATTTTACACACTCGCTAGGAGTTTTCTGACTCCTCTGAATTTGTATACTAAGGACTAGAAATATTTCATTTTGTTATCAGGTGTCTGAAAGAGATCGTATGTATTGCGAAGAGCATGTATTGCGAAGAGCCCAGAGTTTCTCTCTGCGTGATCACCCAATTTAGGTATTATTCTTGCCTCCCTTTTAATTCCCATTAATTTACTTGATTCTCCATAGATAGGACTCGTTATTTGTTCTATTGATTATTCATGAATTCATGTATCTTTGTGTAAAAATTTAGATAGTGTATTCATTGGTCATCATGTTATCTTAATTGGTTTATATAGCTTGTTCAGGTAATATTGAGCCTTAGCCTTTATACGTGGGGTATTCTCCTCGCGTATATGCGTCGCCGACTCTCGTCACGTGCTGTTTTCGCGTATTTTGGAAAGCGAGGCGTCACAATGTATGAGCATAATTGTTGGAGATCATTGAGCCTAAATGCTCGAGGAACAAAGAAGGGAAAGATATTATGCGTAACTTCTCGGAATGTTTGAGCATAACTGCTCGAGATCGTTGAGCATAAATCCTTAAGGAATGGATAACAGAAAGATATTGGGCGTAACTGCTCGAGTTCATTGATAAGCGTGAATGCTCGGATGAGGAAGGAGAAGATAGAGGGGAAAAGAGGGGGGAGAGAGACATCGATTACCTTAGTTTTTACCCTTTTTGTCTTTTTTTCCTTCTTTCTTGGTGGTTGTTGCTGCTCCTTTTTTCACTTTTTCTCTATTTTTGATTCTTTTGTCTCTTCTCCAAATTTTTTTCTCTCAACTTGTTTTGTACGTATGATTTCACCTCTCCCTTTTTTCTTACATCTGATGGGTTTTTATAGTGAGAGGAAGATGTGAGTGGATAAATTAGTTTCATAGGATTTGATCTCATTTTCAACTTAAAACATCAGATTTTATCAACTAAAATTCAGTTTCATATCTTTTCTCAAATTTGAAACCAACTAGTCTCCTTATCACCTTTGTTTGAGGCTTGGATTTGGAACCAATTACATGTTTTCAAGTTAAAATCAAGATCTCAATTGGATAGTAAGCTAACTATTTGCTCTTATCATTAGTCAAAAATATAGATTAGTTAAATTTTTCAAGTTAAAATCAAGATCTCCATTGGATAGTAAGCTAACTATTTGTTCTTATCATTAGTCAAAAATATAGACTAGTTAGATTTATTCCAACTTGAGATCAGATTAAAACTAAATTGGATGGCAAGTTTGAGATTTTTATCCCTTACTTGAACTTATCCAAATTAAGCTTTGATTTATTTCTTCTTTTTCAAACAAACCCATCTGATTTAAGATGAAGATTGAATACCATGCAAATTTGTAAACCCCTTGTTTAAATTCGGGATGAGGAGGAAAATGATTGGTTTTTTTTTCTCAATTTAAACAGCCATCATTTTTTAAATTGCATGCTTTTTAAATGGGGATAATTCCTCATGATGATAGGATAATTTTGTTCAAATCAAATTCAAAAATTTAACATGGTCTCAAGGGATAAACAACCTAATTCAAATTTTAATTGATTTTAATACTATCCAATGAGAATGGATGAAAAGATACTAGAATTCAAAATTGAATACTTGCATTCAAAATAACCTTCAACACTCCATTTCTGGGACAGACTCTTTTTGAGAAGCATTGACCTACTCTCTTTTCCTTCTCACAAGAGGAACGACTAGTGAGAAATTCGTTCGAAAACTGAGAGAATTCAATTTTCCCAGTAGATGTTAGAATTTTCTCAAACAAAGAGGGGGCCTTTTCATTATTCGAGAACAAGGGTTCAAGCCTCTTCGATAGAAGACCCAGAGATAAGGGGCGACTGCAGAGTTTGGATTTTGGGTAAACCCCAGCCCTTAAAAGAAAAAGGACTTAAGGTTATAGCAACGCAGCCATTAGAAGGAACATAATTTTGTTAGATTTCGAATAATAATGAAGCAAATACTACTCTTTCCTGCCACTTTAGTATGGAATCGAATCAGGATGAGTCAAATTGGGATGTAGTCTTGTATATAGAGAAAATCTTAGAGGATAGTTTAGGAAGAGGAGGGACATTTAATGATTTACATAGACAAACAAAACCAAAAAGAAATCCTCAAGTAGATGAAGCTGGAGTCAGCAATTTCATGTAAGTACTAATGAATAGTTCAGGAAGAGGAATGACATTTAATGGTTTACATACAAACAATAACAAAAAGAAATCCTCAACTATTTGGATGAAGCTGGGCCGGGCACATTTCGAGTGCCTTAAACAGATGAAGAGCACAGCACAAAGGGAGACATAATCTCAATTTTTTAGATTCGGGAGTGATAATCAGATTATTGGACCAGATGATTGGGCATCTAAAAGCTTCTCAGGGAACAGAAATCAAAACTGATCTCCAGGTATAATGAGGTCTAATATCATATGTAAACAGAGGAGAAGAAGAATCCACGAAGGAGACAAACCTACAATGGAAGAATTTAGAGAAGACATTTTAAAACTATGATGATTCGGCTGCAACAAACCTATTCTCTTAGACATAAAAGGCAAATTAGGAAAATTCGCATAAGAGTCATCACCAGTGATATATGGGATACTAATAAGTTTTTCTATTTCCTCGATTTGAGTTTCTATTTCCTTACTTCAAGTATGAACAAAGCTCGAATCACGAAGTGGAAGTCATATGATAAATGTAATATCTCATATAATATCCATATTCGGAGCCAAAGTTTGAGAACCCAAGCTTGAGTTAATGGGACCCACAACCTTAGCTGGTAGACAACTGGCCCAAGAGAGTTCCAAGTGATCCTTCTCCTGTATGTAAATAGAGATCCAAGGGATCTTGCCCAATGATGAACTCTTGCTCCTTGCACTTATTTCTGGTTACAATTCCCCTGAGGTGTGACTGACTTTGAGTGCGAAGGGGAATTTGCCATCAATATCACCCCCAGCTGACCATTCTCTCTCTTGCAGATCATCTAGCAACCAAAGGACGGAGTTGAAGCCGCATCATGGCCTATCATTGACTTTGAATGAGAGGATTAGCCTCCAAATCCTTCTAAAAGTAGCCAAGTATATATTTGTGTATAATAATGTAGGATGCACAATATTCAGACCATAGGCTGCTTCAATTGTTGAATATTTCAAGTACTTACATGCAAAACAAGTCAGGCAAGTACTACTATTTTAAAATCATACATCACATGCTACTACATGCAAAACAAGTCAGGCAAGTACTACATGTTTAAGATAAACTAAAACCAAGAAGTAGCTTAACCAAGAATTTGTTGATTAAAAGCAACATCAGTAAAGCTTAAGCAATAGCATGTATGTGTTGGTTGCATGCCACTGCGCAAGGGGGATGCAGACAGTGGGTGCATGTGTGTCGCTCTTTGTGTGTGCGTGTGGCATGCGTCTGTGTGTGTGTGTATTACCTAGTGAAATGACCAGCACCGTGAAAGCCTTTCATTATTATTAATAAGATATGCGTACTTATGTTCTTGCAAACACTTGATATTTTAATGCCCCATTTTGGCAAATGGAGTGTAGGTGTAGGAGTTGAGTTTTAAGGAGTAAAAGATGCAGGAATTTTGGTTTATAGTTGTTTAACAAGACAAGCATAGGTGGAGAAGTAAGGAAATTTGAATGGGACTTGAGAGAGAGAGAGAGAGAGAGAGAGAGAGAGAGAGAGAGAGAGAGACTCCTGCTAATTCCACCTTTTTGTAAGAGTTATTCTCTCCCCAAATTTGTGGTTTTGAAGTGTGATTTTAAGTGATGAGTATAGCACCGCACTGGGGCAAGGTGCTCAAAGAGAGTTACACGAGCAGGGATTCCAACACCTGATTAGAAGACTTGGGCTAGTGGGTCAAGGGGACCCACGGTCTTAGCTAACAAACAACTCAAGAAAGTCATCCAGGTGATCCTCCGCATATACATAGAGGCACTGTTTTAAATATCGGCCGATATACCGGTATATCGACCGAGATATCGTTATTTTATCCAAAATGATACGATAAGTGTAAAATTTTACCGGACATCATTTTGGACCGATATGGGCTGATATATCGCCAATGTGGCTGATATATCCGAGATGAATATATCTGATATATCGCCACGTGACGAATTTGAAGAGTTTTTACAAACGCATTTAAAGAGCTTCAACAAAAAAATAATTATCCCCTATGAGTTTATGACCTTAAGCCTTCTTTAAGTAGTTTCATATGATTTATGTAGGCAATCACATTTATATTCTTCATCTGGTATGACGTCTAATATTTAGTACCATATCGCGATATATCACCCGATATCTGGTATGCGGTATATAAATTTGCCGATCGATATGTCGCCGATATTCGATATTTAAAACACTGCATAGAGTTCTCTATGGACCTCTCTTAGGACACTAACTCCCCACCCTTGTTCCAATTATATTCTTGTAGAATAGTTACTGCGTTGAGCATCTAAGGGGGGTCGCCCGAGATCTAGGCGCCAATCACGGTTCGAAGAGTTGGCCGAGTCGGACAACTCGGCCGAGTTGTATTCGACTTAGCGGGTGGGGAGACGAGTCCCAATTCGACTGATCCATCTCACTTTCGACCGACTCGGAGCTGACTCGGACCATTCAACCGAGTCACGATACAACTCGGATTGACTCAGCCGATTTGACCGAGTCAAACCGAGTCAAACCCGACTCATCCCTAATACAGAGTTGGAAAAAAAAGCCAAAAAAAACCAACATAAACCTCGATATCATCGTCGTCGCCATTCACCCGCCCTCGTTCGTCGTTCGCCTGTCTCTCTCCCTCTCTCCTTCCGATCTCTCTTCGTTTCTCTCTCCCTCCGAGGGAGGGGGAGAGAGAGAGCCGGAGGGAGATATCGAGTCAGATCTAACCCGATCTCTCTTTGTCTCTTATCTTTTCTTTTTTCTTTTTTCTTTTTTCTTTTTTGAATTTTCTTATATTTACCCCTCAAATCTTTCATAATTCTAAATTTACCCCCCAATCACCATCTCTCTTAAATTTACCCCCCTAAATTATTATATTTTCTCAATTACCCCTTTAAAACAAACTTGTTTTGGGCATATGATATATAAAAATTGATGTCTACATTTTTTTTTAAGATTTGTCGTGATTTTTTCAGAATTTTTTGAGCTTTTTATATAGCGTTTTACACATATCACCCAAGACCGATCCGCGACGCCGCGATCGATGCGTGTCAGTGCCCGTCGAGTCGGCGATCGAGACCGCGACTTTGAACCATGGCGCCAACTTACCCTTTCTCTCTTGCATATCGGAGTTGAAGATGCATCATTAAGGCAAGTCTAACTCATCATTATACCTAAAGAATTATAATCCTTACATTCCAAGGCCCAAAATGCTAAATAACTGATCTACAAGCCAAAAATGATGCAACACAGGATCACAATCACCTTCAATCAAAGAAAAGAGAAAAACTAGGGTATTGAAGAAAAAGGGATTAGGGTTTAGAGATAAAACCAGATAGATTTGGGCTTCACACCCCTTACAGCACGAGCTTCACACCCAAATACTCAAGAGCACCCTCAAGAAAATTTAACCGGAAAGTTCTTCATTTAATCATTGTCTAATAATAAAAGAAGTATGGGGCCTATTTATAGGCTTTACAAAAGATCTAGTTCTCGAATATAACCGATGTGGTACTAAAAGTAAAATAGAAGAAAACAACTAAACTGAAAAATGAACTAAAGACATAAAAATAACCAGCAGCTGGTGATGTCCTCATCATTTCCCCCGGAGTGGGAGAAACTTGACTCTGTCGAGTGAGGGCACCCCTTTTGAAGCATCTCAATCGGGCCATGGAGGTGGTCGTGTCAGCAGCACTAATGCATCACATCGAGACAAAGGTAGTAGAGGTGGAGGTGGAGCCGACTTTCGTGACAAACAAGTACACGTCGACGGGAGCTAGATACACGCATCATGACAAGTCAACTCTGCTCCGCTGACATCTAACCCACAATCAAGGTACCAATTTCCTGTGAATTGACTCCTAGAGAAAGATCTGCAAAGATCGTACACATCAGGAGATCTCAAAAAAAGCGAGACCCTCATAACTGTCAAAGATAGTACTAGCTCCAAGGTGGGCTCTGCTGGAGATCTACAAGGGTCTCAATAGGCAACTCTATAACTTCCGTGGGCCGTGAGGAAATCTCTTCTTGTAGTGATACCAACTCAGCAACAACCTCTGGCCCTAGTTCTGAATCTTCAACAACCTCTACCGCCTTATTTTCTAGCATCTTCACCATGCTAGTGAGAATCTCTTTACATCAGCGACCAGATAGCTGAATTGTAGCCCCTCGACGTATGGAGCATACCGAGCACGAAGAAACTCTTGTAAGATAAGTCAATCTCGACAGTTGATATGATTGTCTTTCCACCAATAATAAGCTTCTACAGCCAGCTTCATTTGAGCATAGTGACACTTCTGCGCAGGTGTCAAGGCAAAATATCTGAAGAACTCTTCAAGCTGGTTTTCCTACTTTTCGTACCCATCAAGATCATTAGAACCCCGAAAATATGAGAGAGTTGCATACATATCCCTTTCAACCTCCTTCTCATCACCATCAGTATATATATGTTTGTCATAAAAGTAAAACCCAATGAATAAAACTCAATGCATAAAGATCAAAGGTTACCCAAGAATCTCGGTGGCTCAAACTGAACTAAAATCGGGCTGTAAATGTGGCTTGAAATGCTAATTTTCTGCTGTAGGGACAGTACTGACACCAAACACGGGCTCGTGGAGGTCGGATCTACTGTTCAATTGCTACGAATTCTTTTCGGTGGCTCCGGGCCTCAGTCACAAACCCAACGCTTCGAACAGAATTCGAAACGGACTCCGAACGAGCGAGAAACAGGCTCTGGACTGAGACGGTCAGGCTGCAAGAACAGTACAGCTGAACGAGCCGCTGATGTTAGCGTTGAGCTGCTGATATCAGAGCGACGACATCAGCGCGGCTCCAGTCGGCTCGGGGTCGGAGCTGCGGCTCCAGATCTGCTCGATATGAGCCAATGGCTCTGAGTTGGCTCGGGCTCGAGCCGCAGCTCGAGGCTGGCTTGTGAGCCAATGACGTCAGCAGTTGAACCATTGACGTCAGTCAGCTTGTATACATGATGCAATTTTTTTTGTTTTCTTTCTTCTTTTTTTTCTTTTTTCTTTTTCTTTTTCTTTTTCTTTAATAGATCTAGGGGTCAAGATTTAGGTTTTGGAGAAGGGACTAGGATTTGAACGAGAGGAAAAATATTTGGAAGGAAATTGAGATCAAAGCTCTGATACCAAATTGATGTAATACAGATTGCAATCACCTTCAATCTAAAGAAAAGGGGAAAAACTAAGATTTTGAAAAAAGAGGGATTATGGTTTAGAGATGAACCAGATAGATTTGGGCTTCGCACTGCTTGCGCAGGCTTCGCACATCTTATACCACAGGCTTCACACCCCAATACTTAAGAACACCCGCAAGAGAATTTAACTGAAAAGTTTTTAATCATTATCTAATAATAAAAGAAGCATTGGGCCTATTTATAAGCTTTACAAAAGGTCTAGTTCTCAGATATAACCGATGTGGTACTAAAAAAAATAGAAGAAAAACAACTAAACTAAAAAATAAACCAAAGACATAAAAAAATAATTAAGAGCTGGTGATGTCCTCATCAAAAAAAAGGAGGGGAAAAGAAAAGGGAGGATAAGTGTTTCAAGTCAAAATCCCAAATGACAATTACCCATTAATATAAACTAACCACAAAACTGCCTAATAAACTGATAATGAACATACATCTGGCTTGTCAAAAGTATAAGAATAACAAATACCAGTTGCGTTGTGTTAGCTAGAATATCAAATGGGCACATCATTAGTTTTGTTCCTTTAGGATTTCCATATTTATACACATATTGCAATTGAAAAACCTATGCAATTATCAGAATATTAGGTAGTTCCTACTGCCAAAACACAAGTCCAGTTATCATGACAATTAACATTTTGCTACAGCCAAAAGTACATGTTCCACAAACACTGAGAATAGATTCGGAAATAAGCTTAATATTATGAGAGACAGTACATGACAATGAAAAGAAAAGGCTTCCACTACGTCCTGAACAGGAAATCCATTGCCTACTATAGTCCATTTAATTAGAGAATATCAAGTAGAAGAGTTTGAAAGCACATAGTAGATTTGCTTTAATCATATATACATAAGAAAGTTAAGAGAAAATCATATTCAAATAATGTAAACCTCTAATGACATTGTTCCCTTGTGAAAAGTTATTTGTCAATAGTAGATTGCTACAAACATTTTAAAGTTAGACATTTCAAGTTTTGAAATGCTTAACTTGCCTGTTTGGCCATAAGCAAAACATGTTGCCTTTGTACGCTGAAAAATAACTGGAACAATTGGCTCCACAGTCTCATGATATACCTAAGAAAACCAAAGAAAGACCAAATTGGTAAAGAAATCACTAGTGCAGTGCCAAGAAAATTTTCTGAGTTTATTTAGTACTCACTTCATCATTTGAAACATCCTCGTCCAGAACAGCATCAAATACAAATTCATGTCTCTCAACATACTCCGTTAAATCAACCTAAAGGAAAATATTGATATCAAAAGTTGGCAGGAAAATGAACACTTCCATTCAGTCCTGAAGTATTCCTACATGTGATTATTAAAGAAGTCATGAAATATTACTGTATGCAATTACAAAAAAGATTGACCATATCCTTTGGAGAGGAGAAACTTATTATCATACACACGAATAAATTAAAGTTAAATGTTTAACATGAAACTATCGGTAAATGCTATTCAAAAGTGCAATCCACACGCGCGCGCGCACAACTATCATTCTTTAAACTCTGAAAGAATTTTTGGCAATCATCTCCTTGGTCTGCCAGCCAACAAATGAAACAAACTTTTATTCATATAAATAATATCCCTATGTGGTATAAACAAGCATGAATAAACAGAAAGTAAAGCAAACTTGGCCATCAAGGTTGTTAGATATGATAGTGCATAGTTAATTGGTAGAGTTATTCAATTATAGAGTCCTAATAGTAGAGTCTCATAGAGTCGTAGTATTACTATGAGTAATAGTTTGAGTAGAATTTGTTTTCGTTTGAGGTCTATGTAAAGAAAGGATTACTCATTGCTATACGCAATTGCATTTTGTTACTCTTCTTAATATTAATAAACATGTAGTCTATTGTAGTTTAACATGGGATCAATATCTCCAAAAACATGTGTTACAGCGTGTTGGACAATGTTGTTTCAAAAAAAAGCTTTTTTGCACATAAATATCTATTAACATATGCAAACTATTTGGGACTCTAGACAAATGTCATGTCCTACCACCGCTCTCCAACTTGATCCCAGTCCTGTGGTGTCAACATGATCATCATCTAGAATCCCAACTATTATAACCTTTATTTAAATGCAACTATCCATACCACTACAAATAATAGCTTTAACTAAATTTACCCATTAAATTCTTAAAATTAAAGTTGTATATTCCAAAGGATATTTATTTAAGATTAATCTAAATATTTAGAAGATCAAGCAACTTTTTTTCCTTTTAAGAGTAATATAACAGTCCTTTGAAGTTCAAGTCTTGACATAACTCTCTCAAGAGATAAAAAGCATGTGCTTTTTGCACGTGTCTTAGATATAATAATGTCAATAGGTACCAAACAAGGAATGTTTATTAATTATCGCTACAGTTCTGACAAGAAATTGCAGGTGGTATCTATAAATGTTGAATAAAACTTGTTCCTTCATAATTAAAATTTACAACATACAGTAGATTGAGTTTCCCACCTAAATGCAATGCAAACTTGACCGTTTGGGCAAATTTTCTAGCAGAACATGTCTGAAAGCATATTCTGACAATTTAGTTTGCAAAGTGCAAACATTTCCTCGCATGATTATGGTTTGTAGGGACAAGCAAGCGGATGTTGATTATTAGAACAATTGCAACCAAAAATTCCAAATGGCAAATCTGTAAAACTTTAGAAGCTAGCCTTTTCATGACTACACCAAAGAAGACTGCCGCCCATCTAAATGCAAATCTCCAAAGTCACAATCACCAACTTTATTATGGTAGAGCAACATAATGTCAACTCCACAATTTTCACACTGCACATCATTTTGTCAAATAATATAGATGACGGCAAGAAAAGAATTCTCATTTACCACCCTTTTTTAAGGTGCAATAATTAGAATGTTCTATACTCCTAACATTTCGGAATGCATCATTGTAATGAGTTGCGCAAACAGGGCGGGTTCCTTTTCCTCTGGTTAAAAAATAGTGGATAGTGGATACAGAAATTTTAGTAATCTAATGAAGTGGCTAAAAAATGAAAGATAAAAAGGAACAAGAAGACGTTATGAGGTGATAGATTCCATCTTCATTGTTGGGATAATTTTTTGAGTGGTAGCTTTGGGAGTTGACATCTGGAGACCAATGTATAACTCTTTGTGTGCCTGCGATGACTATACTGCTTTATAGGTTTTAATTTTTAAGGGGGAAGAATAATGTTAGGTACTAAATGTTGGCCAAGGATTAAAGCAGCTTATTCACTAATTAAATTCCACCTGTCAATCAAAGATTCCCTTTATATATGGGCATATAGTTTTAAGATCTACACGGAGATAGGAATTTGGAAAGTCACTGCCTTAGTGCCTTGTAGAAGAGATTTGAGTCATGCAGAAAGAGAGTCAGGAATGAGTTTGTCTGTCATCTCAGGGTGTAGGCTATCAAAAGTATCAAGCAGTGATTTTCGATAGGTCCTATTAGTCAAATAATAAACTCCAGTTATAATTCTGAGGATAAAAAAGGTAAAAGAAGGCATATACTGTAATACTTGTCAGATTTCACAATTTTGAAACTGATATTGTAACTATTATGATTCAAGATGTCACACTATTAGTCCAATATGCGAAAAAAGCTTCCATTTCATCCATCTTAACTGGGCATCTTTCCTCTCTAACATTGGCTGCAAACCTCAAAAAGACATGCGTGCACACAAAATATATATGTATTTGTGTGTGCACAAAGAGAGACTTGAGTCCTTCAGAAAGGATTTGAAAGCAACTCTTTTCATTCAAATTCAATGTTACTAAACAAAAATTAAAGATCCACTTCTTTCAAATTATTCTACACTATTTGGAATCCTAAACACCATACGTCAAGTGTGTTTTTTAAGGCTTCTTGCACGCTAGCAGGCACAAAATGAATGGTAGAAAATGGCAAGGTGTTTAATTTAATGGTCCAAAATGTTTGAAACCTAAAAAAATTGGTGTGTGAGGATTTAAAGTATTAAAATCATGATCAATGGTTCGGATCAACAATTTATTGCACCAAACCAATGAACCATAGATTTAAACAACATGCAATTTTCAACTGTCCGTTTTGTGCCCACTAATCCATAGGCAAGAACACTAATTTCCCTAGATTTTTTTTATTTTTACACACTCTAAATGATTAGATTAGCATCAACGGACTGAATCTTCCATTTGAATAATTATCATTCATTTCAATGTGAAATATATCAATTAAACAAAAATGGGATTTCAAGTCCACTTGGTAATAGTTAAGATTTATGGTTTATTTCAGTGAGGATATATACACACACACACACACACACACACACACACACACACACACACACTTATTTTTCTCAGATGGTTCAAATTCACTCTGTAGTGCATTGTCAGCCCTATGCTCAAATTTGTTTATGTTGAAAACTTGAAAAGGTAAAATGTTTTCTTAAAAGGAATGGACTTAAGATCAAAAAAGATATTAGTGATTCATATAGTTTCAAAGTATGCAATTTTATTAGCATTAGGCTGGATCACTACAAATTGTATGAGAGCATCTTTTCACTATGCAAAATATTCAGAGTGCAAACTTCTTTCACCGCATTGCTTTTAAAGGTGGAGAAAAGGGTTTTCCTTCAATTATAAATAAAATTAATGAGGATATGAACCGATTGAAGATCATCATAAGTAAGAGCCTCTAAATATTAACTCACAATGGTGAAATATGTGCTTTTTACAAAACATGGATCTATTTCTTGAGAAACAGTATCATTATGACTGCATAGCATTAAGTAACAAAAGGGAATTGCAAAAGGATTTAATAAAAAAACAACCACGGCTAGCATGATGGCACTTGCATTTTGGATAAGGCAAAGTGTAAAAAAAAAAAAAAAACACGAAGTATCAACCTTGGACTCTTACCTTGAGTTTAGTCTCGTGAACTGCAAGTGAACTGGAATGTGGCTCAATTGTAATGATGTCTTCCTCTTTCTTTGATATTTCCTTTTTGTTCAGTGGTCTCTTTCGCACCTGCAAAAAGACCATTATATGGCTTTCTATATATATTTGAAACAACTAGTAATTTAGGCAATTTCATTTAGCCAATTCAGAAAATTTTATGTTGTTCAATAAATAATTCAGAATTCAAACTACAGGCAGTTCAAACAAGATAACTATCCTTCCAGTGAACCATACCCATATTTCATCTACATGAGGAAAACAAGAGCACAAGCAAAGTGACAGATAAAGTGACTAAAATATCAAAATATTACCACTACTTTGATTTTGGCAACAGAACCCGACTTCTCTTTGTCTGCTGAGAAACTCTTCAAGAGATTGTTTTCTGGCACGACACGAGCGTTGCTGATCTGTTTATTGCCATTAAAACTCGACTCTGAATCATCAAAGCTCTTTCCCGAGCTAAACCGAAAGGCACACCACCATCATATAGTCCAGGACCCAACATCTGAACATCACCACCACTGAAATCAGTAAACATTTCAAGTAGAAGTTGTATTGTGTTTCACGGCAAAAGGAGGCGGCGAAAAAAGTATACAATTTTAACACAAAAAGTCATCAATTTAGCACCATCCCACATTCAAAATGAGTAAATGATCAAAAAGTATCCCAACATCTCATCCCATTAACAATGGCCTATTGATCAACAGAATGTGCTCAGTCTTTACAATATAAACTCTTCACAAAATCCTGGTTGACACAGGTTCTAAATTCCTAATGAAAAAACTAAAAAATAAAATGGAAACTTTCCCTAAAAAAGCATCTTTTTTATCAGTTGTCTGATTATATTATTTGTTATTAGGGCATTTTTTTCAAAAAAAACAATTTTAATAAATAATTCTAAAAATCGACCCCCCAAAAAAAAAAAGTAATTACCAAAACTGATGTCTGACACATCACGGCGGCGGCGAGGCGTTTCGCCCCATCACCGTGGCGCCCGCACTAGCGGGAGTCAATTTTTTCTTAGATTATTTTTTTCTCTTTTGTTCTTTGTCCAGGGTTGCCACCCCAGATAACTTTCTTTTTCTTTTTTTAATTTTGGCTTTATTCGGAGTTGGCAACCCCGGACAAAGCACACTTGGGCTTTTTTTGCCCGAGTGTTCTTTGTTCGGGTTGCCAACTCTGGACAAAAAAATTTAGTTTTTTACCTTCTTCTATTTTTCCATTAGAGTTTTACATCAAATTGATCTTAGCTCATTTGGTAAAGTGGAGGACTGTAGTTGACAATCCTTTCAGATTGAGTTGCTGGTTCATATCCCAGCAAGTCAAAAAAAATTTGGATTTTCTTTTTTGATTTAACAAGTAAAAAATCAAAATCGTGTTGCCAAGGATCGAACCCGGGGTCACTCGCATGACAAGTAGGTATACTCACCACTCTACTACAATAACCAAATGGCAATAACTTTCTCTTCATCCTATTTGTGTCCGGACAAAGAAAACGCTAAAAAAATTCAAGTTTTTGTCTGGGTTGCCAACCCCAGACAAAGTGAAAAAAAATAAATAAATAACATTGGCTTTGTCTGGGGTTGCCAACCCTGGACAGAGCAGGCTTGGGAAAAAGAAAAAGTGTGCTTTGTACGAGGTTGCCAACTCCAGACAAAGTCAAAATCAAAAAAGAAAAAAAGAAAATTCCTTTGTTCGTATTTGGCAACCCGGACAAAGAACTACACAGCCAAAAAAAGATTAGCTTCGTCCATGTTGCTAACCCGGATAAAGAAAAATCCAACCCCCGCCGGCCGCACTGGCAGGGCGAACCGCCCGCAAATGTGGCACCGACGCGGCGTGTCAAAGGTCGATTTTTAGAATAACTTTTAGGAGGGATCGATTTTTAAAATTATTTATTAAAAAGGATTTTTTTTGAAAAATTGCCCTTGTTATTAAGTTATGAAACAAATAAAAAAGAAACCGTATTTGACATCTTGATCGCCGGAATCATGATTTAAAACAGATCCTTTCTTATCAAACAAGATTCAGGACATCTATCTTCAATCCAAAAACAACCAATCACAAATAAAAAACGCAACAAGAACCTTACTTCTGGAAGCAGCTCAGTATCAAGCGAATGCAGATCCAGCAGCCCAGGGCTAAGCTCACAGGGCGAGATATCATCCCCGTTCTTCCTTTGACTCGACGACCTCGAGCTCAGCGGCGGCGTCGAGGGGGGCCGCTGACGCGGACATCAAGAACTCCCCGCTCATCCCCCGCTGCATGCTCCTCAACATCCTCGAATACTCCCCTAAAAAGTCAAAAAAGAAAGCTAATAATTAAGCCCAAATCTGAGCAGAACATTCCACGGATCGCGGGGATCGGATCACCACCTGCTGCGATGAAGACTGAGCCCACTTGCTGGTGGCGTTCGAGGAGGAGGCGGGGTCGATGAGGAAATGATCGGCGAGTACTGGCGCTGGTAGTGGTGACCAGATCGCTGCCTGCCTCCGATCGCAGCTCCGTTCATGATTCGAGCTACGATTCGATCGAAACCGACACGAATTTGTTGCGGCCGGCGAAGTCAGTTGATGGGGAAAAAGAATGAAAGAAAGCAAGGACAAAATAGCTCACACCGACAGCAGTCAGCAGCAGTAGAGAGCAGGGAGGGAGAGAGAAAGAACAAAGGGTTGCGTTGGGACCGTTGGGATGGGCTGGGGTGTGTATTTAACAAATTTAAATTAGTCTCGGGTTAGATTTCAAAACTTCGAAAATGGCAGGACGGGAGCAGCTGCGGGGCTCTCCGGCCAATGGGAAGTCGTCAACACGTCTGGCACAGGACGCTGGGACCCGTGGCCGGTCGGTTCGTATGCGAAGGCTATTTTTGTGCGGGGATGAGAAACAGGCGTCCTGTCGCCCCTGTGGGGTTTTGCTGGGTGGGGGATGGATTCAAAATTTGAGAGCGGTGGGTGCAGGTGTGTCAACTGTGCTGGCCCGGCCCGGCAAACCACACAGGCACCGCTCAGGTTGGCATCGGCACGACCCGGCCTACCTGGTAACCAGGCTAAATCTGGCCCCAAAATGTCTCCCCTCGACTCGTGACCGGTTCGTGTTTGACGGCCCACGGCCTGCCCGGGCTAGGCCTAAACTGTCGGGCCAGCGCGTGCACAACCTGGTCACAGGGGCTGACACAGGCAGCGCGCAACGGCATTGATCATTGGACAGGCGGGTTGGCCGTCCCGGCCGACGTGCTAGCCCCCTCCTCCGTCGCCCACCACCTCCCAGGGTCATTTGCTACCCCCTAGGTCGCCGCCCCCCCGCTGCATGCCACCTCCTCCACCTCCGCCGCCTGCCACCCCGCCACCCACCGCCCCCTCCACCTCCGACACCCGCCACTCCACCGCCTGCCACCCCCTTTTCTGCCCGCTACCCCCTCCACCTCCGCCGCCTGCCACCCACCGCCCCCTCCACCTCCGACACCCGCCACTCCGCCGCCTGCCACCCCCTTCTCTGCCCGCTACCCCCTCCACCTCCGCCACTCGCCATCGCCTCCAATGCCTTGGGAGTAAAATGTCAAAAAAATTGTAAATACCCGGGTTCAAATCAAGAACCACAAGTGTGTAAGACAACCTAATAACCAACTACACCACTAACACTTGTGTAAATAATAAAGAGAAAAGTATATTTAGTGTATGTAATAATAGTTTATTTTTTAAAAAAATCGGCTCGGCACGGGTCCAGCTGGCCAGGTCGCGGTCCGGGCAGGCCGGACCCGGGTACCTCAAAGGGGACCCTGGTACCTCAGAGGCTGGGCTGGCCGCTGCTTGTCACGTGGGGCGGGCGCGGCAAGCCGGTCGTGCCCCGGCCCATTTGACACCCCTAGGTGGGTGACCTGTCTGATGTGGGCTTGGGTTTATGACTAATTTTTCTATTTGACCATTTTAATAAGCAATGTGTTGACTATTGAGGTTTTTGAGAGATGTTTTGCTACTTTTTTGCTTTGCTTTTGGATGAATGGGTATGTTCGGTTTCTTTGAGGTGTGAATCTTGTTTGGAGCGAATTAGTTAGACGGTTGAGTGCGGGGGCTGTTTGGCTATCGAAAAAAAAAAGAGTGTTGTTAGATTTCAGTCCAGAAAAAAAATTTCTCCCTTCTTGCCCTTTTTTGTTTGTTAGGAGGGAAAATGGAGTGAAAAGAGAGGGGTTCAGCTGTTTTTGTCATCACCCATATTTAGTTTGCAAAGAAAAGTAACCAAGAAAAAATATGGTGAGCCCCACAAACAAGCATATGACAACATCTCCAATCAAGAAATGGTGACCACTCAAAGTTGAATGGTATATTTACCTCCAATAGGAGAAAATTCAAATCCAATTAATTTAACTCAATTCAAAATGCAGCAGCGACAAAAAACAGAGCCCAACGGGCGAGAGGCCCCCAACGGCTACAAACAGACTCTATACGGCCTGTTTGGCTATTATAAAACAAAAGAGAGAAAATAGTGATATCAGATTTCAGGCCAGAAAGCAGTTTCCTTCTATTGTCAAGAGCGAAAAGGCTACTGCATAGAGCAAAATTCATCAAATTTCAGGAGCAACTTTAATCAAGTTGGTGTCAATTGCAGCTATGAGCGACAAATCAAGTACGAGCATCACAACCACTACAAAAACTTGCAACTATAGTATCAGAGCGATGACTAGAAAGACGACTACGATAACTAAGTTCGAGGTGGAGAAATTCGACGAGAAGTCCAACTTTTTTGTGAAAGATACGAGTAACATTGTTACTCGTGAAGGAGTAAACACACAAGGCCCTACTTGATATTGAGAAGAAGCCATCGAAGATGGAGGATGTGAGTGTACGATCATACTGTACCTATCAGACGAAGTTCTCTATAACGAATGAACGAGGAGACAACTACTGGTTTGATGTAGGCTGGAGAGTTTTACATGACGAAGAGTTTATCAAACAAGCTCTTATGAAGAAGCAGTTATACAGCCTTTGAATGAAAGAAGGTACATCTATTCTACAACATCTCAATACTTTTAATAGAATTTAAGCGACTTGTTAGGTCTAGAGGTTAAGGTAGAAGAATACAAAGCTCTTTTGTTACTCTCTTTTCTTTATCAAGTTATTGAAATACATCTAGAGGGGGGGTGAATAGGTGTACAAGCTAATCTAGGACAAATGATGCGAAATTTAAAGGTTAATTGCTAACACTATGTGTAATCAAGAGTGAGCCCGAATTCCCCATGAAGGGCTCTGAAACTACTACTCTAGATTCCTCTAAACTAAGAGTTGAGCTTATATTAGAAGCTCTCTTGGTTGAACACAAGTATGAGCTCACAAAATAAATCAAGCATATGAATATGAACAATGTAAAGCAATGCAAGATATAAAGAGAGAGAGAGAGAGTTGAAAGATAGTGGATCAAACGCAAACACCAAGGTATGTTTTGAGGTTCGAGCCACTGGTCTACGTCCCCGCCTTCACACAGAAGGATTTCAACTATCCACTATAGGATCTTTCACACAGTTTCTCTACTGAGGAATTACAACTCAACACCGCAGTACATAACTCTCTCTCTACACAATCACCTCTACACAAGAGAGAGCACAAAGCAAAGAAAAAAATAAAACTTAGTATTCAATGATCACAAACTCTCTGGTGATCTTAAAGGATCACAAACAATTTTCTCACAAAACAAAGATCCTAAAGATATGATTAGAATTGATTGGCTCAAGTATGGAGAAATCAAAGTGTTTGGAAATAAAACAATAAAGAAAATATTTGGGAAAAACTTCTTGATGGATATGTGAAATGAAGAACAAAATAGAATTCCCAAAGACTTAATTTTCTTTGATTTTTCAAAACTTTGAAAATAAATAACTAAAACTCTTTTGAATACTTTGTTAAAAACACTTGAGAAGGTGGGAAAAGTTGCTCTTTAAAATCTTGGGGAAATAACCACCAAAGACCCATTTTTATAGGGGTCTGAAAATATAGTCGTTGGGGTCGACCACCAGGTAGACCGGCCAACGGTCAGATTTTCGACCTTTGGGGTTGTCGGTCGACCACCCTAAGGCACAGTGAGATTTTTCTCACTGTCGGTCGACCGTCCGGTCGACTGTGGCCAGAACCAGAGAGCTCACTCTCTGGGTCGGTCGACTGTCGGTCGACCGGGGCCAGATCCAGAGAGCAAGCTCTCTGGATCGGTCGACTGTGTGATCGACTGGCCCTAGGCCAAAGAACTTGTGCACGTCCTGTGCACATCGGTCGATGATTGAGGTTTTATATGCGCACAAAAAATACAGAATTTCAGAACTTTAAGAATGGAATGTGCAAGTACTCAAACTACCGCTATAGCAAGGGCTATGCCGGTCATGATCCACGAGGAGGGACTACCGATGGAAGCTTTTTAGTAAGTTCTCTTTAGTTCACTTGAAATGGTCAAAGATCTTCTTTTAGTTCTTGAAAAGAAAAAGAAAAATAAGTATAGTTAAGTTAAGGAGAAAGTGGTAGATTGAGAAGTGGAAAAAAGAAAAATGAATTTATACAAAGAAATTAAAAAGAATGATAAAAGAGTTGGAAGATTGTAGTGTTGGTGATCTAAACTAAAAGTTAAAAGAAAAGAAAGAAAACCTAAAAGAAATACTAACCTCCTCTGGCCAAATACTTACTTTGAATCTATGCGACGATGTTACCTTAAAGTGGAGGCAATCAGCGCATAGCTACAAAAGTTGATTCCCGTCTCTTCCATATTACATCATCAAAACGATATAAGTATGAAATGATACAGACTGAGACTAAAATCCATCGTCACGAGCTATCGGTGGCACTTGCATAAGTAAGGCTATTTCGATGCTATAAGACTCATATGGATTGCACTTGGTACCAAAAAAGAGAAGTAGAAAAGAAGAAAATAAAAATGTAGAAGAACATAAAAAATGTACTTTAGATTCAATGTGGTAGCAATAGAGAAGAGAAGAACAACTTACACCGATGTCACTCTCAGCACAAACTTCACTCTCATTCTCCTATAAAACTCTGATCTCCTCTGAATTACATAAATGAAAACTGAAAATTACATGAAAAGAAAAATAAAAACCTATACTAAAAAGAATGAAAAACTGGCCTACAATCTATCTCTGCTTGATCGCCCCCTGTACGCTGAAAAATCCCAGTATTATAGGCAAAAATCAAACAGGGGAGAGCGTACGAAGATAGGGGGAGCAAACGCTCCCCCAACAGACTCAACAAAGCCACGAAAACACAGCTTTGGCCACATTTCCGTGGCCTGGGTGTGGCCAGATGGTCACCCCAGGGGGTGCTGCTCCCTGACTTCGCGATATATTTTTATCTCTCGCTGGATTTACAGTTTGGGTCCTGGATTTGATGAAACCTCCTTTGATCTTCTGCTTTAACTAATTGATTTGTAAAGATCTTGTTTTAACTTGTTCAACTGATTTTATCTTCTCTGATTTGCCCTGATTTACCTCTGATCTTTGATTTGAATTAATTCTGAATTAAATCAGAATTTTGATAGGCTTTTGGCTTGTTTCTCTTCCTTCTCCCCTAGTAATGGGTCTGCATATAAATTAGACAATAAATAGGATTAAAAATAGAGTTTATTATATAATAAATATGAGAATGTGACAATAAAAATGCAGTATCAGCGACCGATCACACCCCCATTTGCTCGTCCTCGAGCAAAATAACAAAACTAAACCAAAAATTATTAGACCACTTTCGCAGGTCACGCATTGCACTGAGAATGTACAACAAGCCGTTAAACCTCTAGGTTTTCCTAGAGGACGAGTGTTGTCTCGTGAGGGTTTTCAGTAGATTACACCCATAAAATCTATAAAAGAAAGAGAAATAGAGTGTTAGTATTTTGAAAATACATTTTGAAAGAGAAAAATATTTGAAGTATTATTGTAAGAATTAAGTAATCTATAAGTTATAGGAAAATCGAATTTTTCATTCTTAAGCTTAGTCTTAATTCAAAAACTTGTTATCAATAAGGCAAGGAGTCAAACTGTATTTCTCGTTTAGTCTATTATTTTACCCTAAATATATGCACCTTTGTGACCGTGAAATTTTGACTGGGGTTCTTTAACGCTAACGCTTATGTCTTATATATATATTTTTTAATTTTAGATGATATTATTCCTTAGTTCTATTAGGCTTTTTAATCTGCCCATATAACGAGCCTTTAATCGGTGACTCCCAAAACAAATGGCACGGGTGAGAAAACACCCCAAGGACTTAAGAATTCGAGCAAACAAAGCCACAAAACTAAGAATTTATTATATGAATCACTTTTAAGCGTGAATACTTATGCTTTATGAGACATAAATACCAGCTTAATCAGAGGATTATATATATATATATATTTCTTTTTTATAAGGCATAAGAATTTTTGTTTTTAAATCCTAAGTGTTAAGTGTATAAAGCATGCATTATCATTAAGGTAAAAAGCAAGACTAAATTACTTTTCCAAATTTTCTTTCTAATCTTAAAAATCAAACAAATAATCTTATTTTGAACAAGTATAAGAAATCCTAATTATGATTCCTATTTCTTAAAATTGCTTAATTTCTTACAAAAAATATGTCAAATAATATTTCTATTTTCAAAAAAATTTTAAAAGTAAAGAAAATGTTATAATTTTTTTATAATAAAAGGAAAATCTAAGTTATGTTAGAACCCTCCTCCAACTATCTCATGCATTGTCCTTAATGTATGAATTAATGCATAAATGCATGAAAAAGAAGAAAGGGAAGAAGAATATTACCTTAAGGTGGTGGTTCCGGTGGTGGTCTGATTGGGTCAAGCGTTGTTACCCAGTCAAGATAATGTGGTGGTTCATAGAACCCACCTTTATTGACCTCTTTTCTATTTACATATTTACAGTCCCCTAATGAATAGGATCATGAAAGATCCTATCATGAAACTTATTCCTTTTACATGACCAGTCTTGAAAAATCATCGCGGGAGTGATCATGGTCTATACCTATGTCCAACAAAAGAATGTGACTTGGTGGAATGGTTGACTTGGGCTCAAAAATGGTAAGTTCAGGAACCAATACTAACTCGGGAAAATCAACTTTGGATTCGAGAGTTAGTTTTGGTCAAGAGTTGAGTTCAAATCTAAGAATTGACATTCACATTCTTTTCCCATTAATAGAATGTGACTATCCAAAGTTGGTGATTCAATTTCTAGATCTATAGGTACGGGAATAAATGTTGGCTCGGGAATTTGGTTCAAATTGTGTAAGAATACCGGAGTCAGCATAGATTCGAAGATGGGAACTGAATCACAAAGTTAGGGATCGGGTTCACATTCATAATCAAGTTCAATCTCATTGAAATGAAAACTTACCAATTCGTCAATGGGTTGATATTAGTCAAGTTTAAAGTTTTGTGGTGAAATTGAATCTTGGTCAAAGTCTTCAAGATACCATGATTCTTGGTTTTCATTAATATGGTTAGAAGTATCGAGAATAGTCAAAAATTGGGTTAGGAGAGTTTCCTTATTCCATACATGTTTTTCAATCTATTAAGTCTTGCTTCTATCATATCGAGTGGATCATTTTGGAATTGAATCATGAATTCCATACTCTTTTCTAAGTCGACATGTTCTTCTTGAAAAATAGGGTAAGGATCTGTGATTGGAAAATTTTTGACGGGATTTTGAGTCTTTTAAAATTTGAATTTGTCTCTCAAGCTCTTCTATGGCTTCCATTCTCTTTTCCCAGTCAATTGATTCTTCTAATGGTTATTCGGGAGAAGGAGTGTATGAAGCTGGATGTTGGTAAGGTGGTTGATAATATAATTTGGGGGAGTTGTATCATCATTGACTTTATGAAGAGTAGTGATGATTATTCCAGTCTTGCTCATAGTATTAGGACTGGGGCATGTATTAATTCAGACAAGACCAATCTGGCACACTAGATTGGTCAAAGTTATGATATGCTGGGTTTGTAATATCTGAAAAAGAGGTCGGGGTGTAACATGGATTACATTAAAATTGAAAATATTATTGTTATAAGCCATATCACACAAGAATTGTTAAAATCAAACAAGAAAAGCAAACAAATAAACAAACAAAAAGAAAAAAAATCTAATCTAATTTAGGGTAAACCTTAGACCTAGATGACTCCTAACTGGTTAGACTGTCCACGGGAGGGGGGTATATTGTTGAATATGACCACAAGTTAATCGATTAGGTAGGGGCAGGATCAGTGTGGCGCCCCGATCCAGCGGGTACGAAAACGCCACTGCGACATATATACGCAGGTCAGAAAAACCCTCACGTATATACGCTAAGCATCAGTACAGGTAAGAATCAGAGTGCAGAAGCGCAGTTGTAATATACATCCCAATAGAAATAACACAAGTACATGATCATCGTAGAGAGTGATACAATATTATAAGAATATTACATCACTAGAAAATACAAGAGTACATAATGTGAAGAGATATACATGTTGGCCCAAAGGCCTTCCACCCTAGTTTTGATGATGATTAACTCATGTAGTTATGTTTACTAATAATCTTGTATTGTTAAGTTTCAGATCATTAACCAAGATATTAGTTGGTGATTAGCTTCAACAAGGTGTTTGGAAGCTTATCATGGTGATTCCGGTGCCAAAGCTTAAAGATCATACCTTTGCACTCGGTGGATCGCGTTTGGGAGCAAGTCTTCTTGATGACTCGAAGACTTAGGTATCCTAGTTTAGATAGTGTGTTTAGATCATTTGTAAAGATTAGAATAGTATGATATGCTCAAGTACACATACACACACATTTCATGATTTGGATTTTGGTTTTCATGAATAGTTTGATCAAAACAAGTTTACATGTTTTATATGTATATTAGATGTGCTCTATATACATACATGCTTATATGACTTATACAAACTTAGTTTGACGTACCTATTCATGTAGTTTTATGTTTTGTATAAAACATATTTTTAAAATTAAAGAACAAAAACTGTGATATATTTTGTGAATGTATATTGGACCTATGTCCATATGCATCATGCTTAATAATGTTCAAATATCATATTTTTGTATTTCTATAAAGTTTTAGGAAAATCAGATTTCCTATTGAAAAATCAAGTTTGATAAAAATACTAGTTTTGATTTTGATAAAATAAAATGGCAAGACACAAAAATGAATTGATATGATTGATATATGTCTTGAAAATTTTTATCACATGTTTATGTTTCAATATAAAATGTTAAAATAAGTTTTATAGAATTTTCAGAAAAAGATAAAAGATTTTTATAAAATATTTTTCCCAAATTTTCTGATCTTATTTTTTGTGCTGACAGGCTGGTCGGTCGACCGGGACGGTCGACCGCACCAAGGGACGGTCGACCCCACCGGTCGACCGACGTGCACAGACTTGTGCACGTCTGCAGCACAGTGGTCCGGTCGACCGGACGGTCGACCGCTGCAGAGAGTTCTGCTCTCTGTTAGTTTGGGTCGACCGGGCGGTCGACGGTAGCTCCAACGGGTCAAAATATGACCGTTGGACGGTCGACCGGCCGGTCGACCGTTGCCTGTCAGAGCTGCCAGCTCAGCTCTAACGGCTAGTTTCTGTTTTGGCCTATATAAACCCCATCTCTTTGGGATTTTGGCTAAGATTTTCAAGGAGAAAAATTCCAGACTTTCTCTAGTGTTTAAAAGAGTTTTAAAAGAGTTTTTAAGTCAAAAGATTTCATCTTATTTGTTTTTTGGGTTTTTGAAAAATCAAAGAAAGCTAGGGTTTTGGGAGATTGTTTTGTTTTCGTTTTCTATCATTTACAAGTGATTTCCCAAGTAGATTTTCTTTGTTGCTGGTTTCCAAAAACACCTTGTTTCCACACTTGAGCTATCACCTATCCTAATCTATTAGGATTTTGTTTTTGTGAAAAAAGAAAAGAGAAAAGAAAGAAAGATTGTGTTTGTGGTCTTTGTAACCACTTATTGTAAACCCTCCTTACTTTTGTGAATCCTCTTCGGTAGAGGTGATCGGAGTGGTATTGGTTTGGATCCCTCTTAGGTAGAGGTGATTGTGTTGGTTGTGAGCCTCTTCGGTAGAGGTGGTTGTTGGTTGGTTGTTGGCCTCGGTAGAGGTTGTTGTTTGAGAGAGGAGTTTGGTACTCCTAGTGTTGTAACAAATCCTCTTCAGTAGAGGTTCCCTCGGTGGGAGATAGTGGATTGAAATCCTACACGGTGGTGTAGGCGGGGATGTAGAGCAAGGTGCTCGAACTCGAAACATATCTTGGTCTTTGCGATTGATCCATTGTCTCTCTAACTCTCTCTCATTTATATTGTGCAAAGCATCATACTTCATTCATATCATATTTGCTTGTGTTGAGTATAATTCATCTTGTCATATTTATTTGCTTGTGTTGTGCCTTGCATAATCCATATTGCTATATCCTTGATTGCTTGGATTGCTGCTGTGTGTGTGTGCCTAACTTATACTCATCCAACAAGAGCTTCACATAGCACCTCAACCCATTTCAAGGGGAATCAAGGGGAGTTAGTCCAGAGCCTCGCAAGGGGAATTCAGCTACACTTGTTGTATTGTATTAGTTTGTGCATTATTTGCATTAGCTTCCGTTTTTAGCGCACTTAGTTTTGCATTTAGTTTTAGATTAGCACTAACACCTATTCACCCCCCTCTAGTGTTTTTCAATTGGTATCAGAGCTAGTGCTCCTGATACTTAGGCTTAACATCCTAGGAGTGAGATCCATTTGCTTGCTAATCTATTGTTTGTATTTGCTTGTTTGCACACATTTAGTTTACCATGGCCTTCATGACCCCACCTATGTATGACCCTTCCAACATTCATGTTTGGAAGATTAGGATGACGTTTATTTGCAAACCCTAGGTCATAAAGTTTATCTTGCTATTACCAAGGAATCCTTCCTTAGTGATCGCAATCATTTAGGGGCCAATGCACAAGCCCTAGAGGCCATTAAAAGCACTTTATCTAAAGATTATCTTTTATGTGTTTCTAACTTTGATTCCGCTTTTGTAGTGTGGAACAAATTGACAACCACCAACACCTCCAAGCTTCAAGTCCAAATCCAACAAGAAGAGAAATCTAGTGGAGAATCCGAATCACAACAATGCTATATGGTCCAAGGGAATGACTCCCTTGAGGTACAATCGGAACTTCAACTAGATAGTGATGATGCTAGTTCTTCATGTGATGATATTGTAGATCCCCATGCTTTAAATGAAGAACTTTCTATTGTTTGTGAAAAACTAATAGAAAAAATATAATTTGTTGAAAAAGAAAAGTCTAGGAATTGAACAAGAAAATAAGAGTTTGCATGCTAGACTTAACAATGTTTTGTAAGAGAAGGTTGAGGTCTATAATGAAAGGGATTCATTGAGATCTCAATTAGAACTTGCACTAAAGAAAATAATTTTTTAAAATCTAAAAATGATTGCCATGTTCTTTTTGAAGAAAAATGAGAACTTGTCTTCAAAAGTAGATTTTGTTTTAAAAGAGAATGTTGCTTTGAAAAACAAAATTATTTCTATTTCAAATGAGTTGAATGTTTGTTTAGACAAAAATATTGTTTTACAAAATAATATTGATGCACATGTTTGCCATGCTAGGGTAGTATCACACACTTCACCTAATGCATGTACCTCTTCTTCTAAGATTAATAATGATATATTCATGCTTAAGGAGAAGGTAGATTGTTTGGGCTCCACTATGAGCCAATGTGCCATGAACCACTCACGGTTGGAAACCTTGGTTCGAAAGAAACAAATTCCATCCTATATGCATGCACACCCTCCACGGCATACACATGCTCCTCACGAACACACCCATCACCATATGTATGCTCATGTGTACACATGTACACATTGTGGACGTAAGGGCCACCTTGCTAAATTTTGCTTTGATAGATTACATACTTCAAATTTAGCAAAGAATTTGTTTGGGTTAGAGAAGGGACTAACCCCCATGGACCCAATAAGATGTGGGTACCAAAGACCACCCCTCCTTTGTTTAATGTAGGTGTGGGCTCTCACATGACGTGAGAGTGATAGCACCTTGGAGTGAATGCGTTCCGGACTTAAAGGAAATCAATTGGATGCATCACTTTCAAGGGAAGTTTTGGTGGAGATGACCACCATGTTTTGGAGACAAGGAGAGTTGCCTTCTAGTTTTTGGTAACAAATTCCTAACTCCCATTTATTGTTTACATGCTTTCATATTATTGTTTATAGCATGTTTTGACGCTTTATAACATGTTTTTGATGTCTATGGATTAGTATGTTCATTCCATGTTTATTAGATCCTTGACATACATGTATAGTATTTGAGACACACATACTTATATGAACCCATACTTAGTGTTCTCACTTTTGTTTAAGCTATAATGTACATCATGAATCTAATACATGTGAATTTACATAGTAATCATGTTTTAGTTTTCTCATGATGATTTTGTTGTTTTATGCTTTATGTGGTATAAACTAGTTTAGATGTAGATTTTATCAAAACTTGCATGTATGCATGTACACATAGTGAGAACAAATTGACTTTTATATGTTTGCACTTCATGCTCATTTGTACCCACTATATGCACATGTATAAGCTAGTTTTGATGATTCCTTCATTTATACTTGCTATGCCTATTTTCATGTTTTTACTTCATGTATATGTATTTTGAATTCAAACCTAATAAATATACATGTATACCCATGAGTCTTTTGCCTTCATGCAAATACTTTTAATAGACTCGTTTACGGTTGGGATATGTATGTATATTGTTAAATTTGGATGAATCATACATATACCTAGAAGTTTGATAAAAGAATTTTGATGAATCTTTGCTTGTTTTATATAGCAAAATAATATTCGTGTTTGTTTTGATACTTCATGTTTTGAATATATGTTTAGATGTTAGTTTTCATTAAGACTAGGATTTATATTTGTACATATGATGGGCTACAAACAAATCTATATATGTTTGGGATTGAATGCTTGTTTGTTCCCATTAGATGTGCTAGTATAGTCTAGTTTTGATGATTCATACATTTTAAACTTGTATTCCATTTTGGTATTTGTTTTTATGATTATGAGTTTTCATTTCATGTATATGTGTATTTTGCCAAACTTGAAGATATACATGTATACCCCTTGAGTCATTTGCCGTTCATGCAAATATCTATTATGGACTCAAAGTGTGTTTAAGGGATATGTATGTATACTTCTTGTGTTGACAAATCATACATATACCTTGAAAAGAATTGGTTTCAAATTGTTTTAATGAAAAGCTAAATTTTCATACTTTTCATGCTTTTCATGTTTTCCTTGAATTGGTATTTAAACTTCATGTATATGTTTACCTTGTCCAAACCATTAGATATACATGAATATCCTTTTTGAGCCACGTGCCTTCATGCATATATCCTTGTGGACTCGTTTGTATCTTGGATATGTATGTATACTTTGGTTTGTATTAGACATACATATGCCTTGAAGATTAAATAATATTAATTTTTAGTTTTCTTGTTTAAAGGAATAATTGAACTTAATTAAACAAATTTTCATGATTGTGATCTCCATACTTGACTTGTACACTCACATTTATTATTTGCTCATGTTTTGTTTTCATGAGACATTTTTATGCTTAATTGGATTAGAGTGTTGATTATCATGTGGATTTCATTTTTATGAAAAATGATTTGTATTTATTCCTTGCTTGAAGGATTTCGTACTAGTTAACAAAACTTTTCATTTTAACTAGTTCATATTCTTCGTTATAATATGAGATATACACTTGACCCTATTCTTTCAATTGGTATCATTGAACACTTTTAATTGGTATCAATTTTTGATCTTTTTGTATACTCATATATATTTTGTATATGTATGCTTACTCTTTCAAGAATATCAATGTCAATTGGTATCTAATTTTCATACGTATATATACTTGTTTATGCTAAGCTTGAAAAATTTTTCTATTGTTTGATTTGTTTTCAATTGGTATCTTCACAAGCTTATGCATATGTTTAGTTGGTATTCATAAAGGGGGAGAAAATTTGATGTTGTCTTTCAATTGGTATTTGATTTCCACTCCCTTGCTTTATGTTAAAATATAGTTTCAAATTGGTATCATATGTTTAAAAGAACACATTTCCCTTAATGATATCAAGATGTTTATGTTAAATGTTTTAAATTGGTATCTCAAAATTTTGTTTAAGAAAAACATATTTATTTTACATTGCCTATATGTGTATAAATTCATGTTGAGTGTATCTTGTATTGAAGAGCTTGACAACTCTTCCTTATGTGGTACACGTGTGTAGGGGGAGCTTCACATCTCCTTTTATGCATTACATATTTTGTGTTATGTGAATTAGGGTGTGTCTTCCTTTCTTCATGTAACTCATATGTGTAGGGAAGCTAACTTAGCGTCTTCCTCTTCATGAATGTATATAGCATATAACATTTATTAATCTTTGTTTATCTTCATTTGGTATCAAGATGCTTCATTGACATATTTTTAATTGATATCATGTTTGTAGTCACCCCTCATTGACTTTGTTTTTGTTTTAGACAAAAAGGGGGAGACCATTGTTTGCATTGTTTTGATTGACACAAAAAGGGGGAGAAAAATTTTTACCCCTCATTTTATTTATAGTTTTTGAATGTTTACCCCTTTATTGATGATTGACAAAAAGGGGGAGAATTATTTGTGAGTTTTTATATATATGCATAGTTATCTTTTTGCATATATTAAGTTTAATATAGTTTAATGTATGTTTATTGGTTTCTAGAGCATCTAGAAAATGTTTATTTGTTAATTGGTATCTAGAGCATGCTTTGCTTTAAATATTTCATTGGTATCTAGAACCTTTATTGTTTATGCATATTTGTGCATTCATGTTTTTAAGAGCCTTCATTGCATATTATTATGTTTATTTGGCTATGCATGAGTTAAGGGGGAGCTTCCTTGAAGCTTTACTTTAATCCATGCATATATAACTCCATGAGTTTTGTCATCATCAAAAAGGGGGAGATTGTTGCCCAAAGGCCTTCCACCCTAGTTTTGATGATGATTAACTCATGTAGTTATGTTTACTAATAATCTTGTATTGTTTAAGTTTCAGATCATTAACCAAGATATTAGTTGGTGATTAGCTTCAACAAGGTGTTTGGAAGCTTATCATGGTAATTCCGGTGCAAAGCTTAAAGATCATACCTTTGCACTCGGTGGATCGCGTTTGGGAGCAAGTCTTCTTGATGACTCGAAGACTTAGGTATCCTAGTTTAGATAGTGTGTTTAGATCCATTTGTAAAGATTAGAATAGTATGATATGCTCAAGTACACATACACACACATTTCATGATTTGGATTTTGGTTTTCATGAATAGTTTGATCAAAACAAGTTTACATGTTTTATATGTATATTAGATGTGCTCTATATACATACATGCTTATATGACTTATACAAACTTAGTTTGACGTACCTATTCATGTAATTTTATGTTTTGGTATAAAACATATTTTTGAAATTAAAGAACAAAAACTGTGATATATTTTGTGAATGTATATTGGACCTATGTCCATATGCATCATGCTTAATAATGTTCAAATATCATGTTTTGTATTTCTATAAAGTTTTAGGAAAATCAGATTTCCTATTGAAAAATCAAGTTTGATAAAATACTAGTTTTGGTTTTTGATAAAATTGGCAAGACACAAAAATGAATTGATATGATTGATATATGTCTTGAAAATTTTATCACATGTTTATGTTTCAATATAAAATGTTAAAATAAGTTTTATAGAATTTTCAGAAAAAGATAAAAGATTTTTATAAAATATTTTCCCAAATTTTCTGATCTTATTTTTTGTGCTGACAGGCTGGTCGGTCGACCGGGACGGTCGACCGCACCAAGGGACGGTCGACCGCACCGGTCGACCGACGTGCACAGACTTGTGCACGTCTGCAGCACAGTGGTCCGGTCGACCGGACGGTCGACCGCTGCAGAGAGTTCTGCTCTCTGTTAGTTTGGGTCGACCGGGCGGTCGACCGGTAGCTCCAACGGGTCAAAATATGACCGTTGGACGGTCGACCGGCCGGTCGACCGTTGCCTGTCAGAGCTGCCAGCTCAGCTCTAACGGCTAGTTTCTGTTTTGGCCTATATAACCCCCATCTCTTTGGGATTTGGCTAAGATTTTCAAGGAGAAAAATTCCAGACTTTCTCTAGTGTTTAAAAGAGTTTTAAAAGAGTTTTTAAGTCAAAAAGATTTCATCTTATTTGTTTTTTGGGTTTTTGGAAAATCAAAGAAAGCTAGGGTTTTGGGAGATTGTTTTGTTTTTCGTTTTCTATCATTTACAAGTGATTTCCCAAGTAGATTTTCTTTGTTGCTGATTTCAAAAACACCTTGTTTCCACACTTGAGCTATCACCTATCCTAATCTATTAGGATTTTGTTTTTGTGGAAAAAGAAAAGAGAAAAGAAAGAAAGATTGTGTTTGTAGTCTTTGTAACCACTTATTGTAAACCCTCCTTGCTTTTGTGAATCCCTCTTCGGTAGAGGTGATCGGAGTGGTATTGGTTTGGATCCCTCTTAGGTAGAGGTGATTGTGTTGGTTGTGAGCCTCTTCGGCAGAGGTGGTTGTTGGTTGGTTGTTGGCCTCGGTAGAGGTTGTTGTTTGAGAGAGGAGTTTGGTACTCCTAGTGTTGTAATAAATCCTCTTCGGTAGAGGTTTCCTCGGTGGGAGATAGTGGATTGGAAATCCTACACGGTGGTGTAGGTGGGGGTGTAGAGCAAGGTGCTCGAACCTCGAAACATATCTTGGTCTTTGCGATTGATCCATTGTCTCTCTAACTCTCTCTCATTTATATTGTGCAAAGCATCATACTTCATTCATATCATATTTGCTTGTGTTGAGCATAATTCATCTTGTCATATTTATTTGCTTGTGTTGTGCCTTGCATAATCCATATTGCTATATCCTTGATTGCTTGGATTGCTTGTGTGTGTGTGCCTAAATTATACTCATCCAACAAGAGCTTCACATAGCACCTCAACCATTTCAAGGGGAATCAAGGGGAGTTAGTCCAGAGCCTCGCAAGGGGAATTCGGCTACACTTGTTGTATTGTATTAGTTTGTGCATTATTTGCATTAGCTTCCATTTTTAGCGCACTTAGTTTTGCATTTAGTTTTAGATTAGCACTAACACCTATTCACCCCCCCTCTAGGTGTTTTTCAATACAAAAGCTGAGAGGTGCTCACGATACAGCAAGAGAGAGCTCGTGAGCCAATCAGGAGAAGAGCTGGAAGGAAAAGCTACGACGGCGACCAAGCTTCTGCTACACCCTGATCGCCACGGAAGGATCGTTACGCACTCTGATAAGCTCCAGCAAGGCCACCAAGGTCCGGGCTCTAGAATCTGGACATAAGAATTCAGGGTTGTCAGATGCAACCCTGCGAGTACATATAGTAAAGCCAAGTGGCGTTCAAACAGGTACATGTGTACAGAAAATGTGTATCGTGAATATAAGTACATATGAATATGAAATGAGACAGTAAGTAAAGTAACTACAGGAAAATCAGTTATATAAGCCCACATTACCGATTCGTGAGATTAGTACGTCGAAAGAATAATCCAAACAATGAAACCCTCACATATATACCCTATGTTGGCCCAGAGGCCTTCCACTCTAGTTTTGATGATGATTAACTCATGTAGTTATAGTTTACTAATAATCTTGTGATATTTAGTTTTAGAGATTTAATCAAGATATTAGTAAGTGATTAGCTTCAACAAAGGTATTTTGGAGCTTTCACATGGTGATTCAAGAGCTCGAGCGTCATTGTTCACATCTAGCACTCGGTTGGAGTCAAGCTCGTTGGATCGCGTTTGGATCGAGTCGACTTGGAGGAGTTCTACAAGAAGACATCGGTTTGTTTAGTTAAGATTTTATTTAGATCCATTGTAAAGATTAGATAGTGTGATATGCTCAAGTTCACACAACACACACTTGTTTTAAGTTTCATGTTTATTGGTTTTGGTTTTCAATTTAACCGATCTTGGTTTTCATGAATAGATAGAATCAAAACAAGTTTACATAGTTTAATGTATATTAGATTTGATCTATATACATCTATGCTTCACATATTTAGTAAAACTTATTTTGATACACTATTCATGTGTTTGGAGTTTTGTATTTAGACAAAACTTATTTTTGGATTTAATGTCAAAAACATAGATATAATACCCTCACGTATATTGGATTTTATCCATATACAATATGCTTTCAAAGTTGTTTCAATATCATGTTTTTGTATTTATACAAGTTTATAGAAAAACTGTATTTTCCTTTAGAAGTTTGGTTACTAGAAAATACCATTTTTGGTTAAGACAAATTTTCCATGTCATAAAAATGGTTCAAAATGTTTGTAACATGATTTGATTTTTACTCAAACATGTTTGCATTTCAAAGATATAACATGAATTGATTTTTGTAGAATTATGTATTTTTATGGGATTTTATTGATAATAAAAACCCAAGTTTTTAAGGCCTATATTAGGGTGGACTAGCTGACTGCCGGTCGACCGGAGCAGTGGGCGGTCGACCGGGCCGGTCGACTGACGTGCACAGAGCGTGCACGCAGCTAAGCTGGGGAGGCCGGTCGACCGCCAGAGAGCTCTGCTCTCTGGAAAAGCCTCCGGTCGACCGAGCGGTCGACCGGACAGAGAGTCTGCTCTCTGTATCCGGCTTTGGTTGACCGGGCGGTCGATCGTTGCTCTCTGGATCCAGTTCCGGTTGACCGGGCGGTCGATCGGCAAGCGCAATGGTCAAAAATGTGACCGTTGGCCGGTCGACCGGAAGGGCAATCTGGCCCTTTTCAGCTGCCAACGGGCAGATTTGAAATGAGGGTATAAATACCCCATTTCTTGATTGTTTTCAACAAGAATTTTAAAGAGCAAAAATTTCTCATCTTCTCAAGTCAAGTTTTCAAAAGAGTTTTTAAGCCAAAAGATTTGATCTTTATTTGTTTTAAAAGGGTTAGAAAATTCAAAGAAAAAGAAAGTCTTTGGGATTATTTTTGATCTTCACTTTATATTCATTCTAGAAGTTTTTCCAAGAGTTTTTCATTTTAATTTTGATTTCCAAACTCTTTATTTCTCACACTTGAGCTTATCGTTTTATCCTATCTATAGGATCTTTGTTTAGTGAGAAAAGATTTGGTTTGTGATTGTTAGACCACCAAGTTGTAAACCTTTCATTGATTGTGATATCCCTCTAGTGAGAGGTGATTGAGTTGTTGTCCCTCAAGTGTAAGGTGATAGTGGAAGTGGTATTTGGCTCCCTCTAGTGGAGGTGGAGATTGTGTTGGAATCCCTCATGTGTGAGGTGATTGTTGTTTGAGTGGCTTTGTGCCTATCCCTCATTTGTGAGGTTGATATTGTGTAGGCTTAGTGCCTTGCCTCTAAGTGTAGAGGTTGTATTTGTTAGAGAGAAATTGTGTACTCCCAATTATATTTGCCCAAATCCTCAGTGGAGGTTCCCTGTGTGGGAAGTCCTGTGTGGACGAGTTAGTGGAAATCCTTCTGTGTGAAGGCGGGGACGTAGAGCTGTGTGCTCGAACCTCGAAACATATCTTGGTGTTTGCGTTTGAGCCACTTTCTCTAACTCTCTCTTACATTTGAGCATTAATTCATACTGTCATATCATATACATGCTTGTGTTGTTTGTGTGTGCCCATACTTGTGTTTAACCAAGAGAGCTTTACATAGCACCTCAACTCTTATTTAGAGGAATTCAGAGGAGTTAGTCCAGAGCCCTTCACCGGGAATTCGGCTACACTCGTTGGTTACACTAAGTGTGTTGCATTAAGTTTTTAATTCTGCATTATTGATCATTAGATTAGCCTTACACCTATTCACCCCCTCTAGGTGTATTTTCAATTGGTATCAGAGTCTACGCTCCTGATATTAGGTTTAACTACCTAGGAGTGAGATCTTGGTTGCTAATCTATCATTTGTATTTGCACATATATTGTTTGCACTCAGGGATAGCCCTCCCATGTTTGATATCTCTAAAATTGATATATGGAAGGTTAGGGTGAGTTGGCATTTAAAAGCCATAGGTTATGAAGTTTATATTACCATTACCAAGGAATCCTACCTTAGTAATAGCATGCATATAAAGGCCAATGCACAAGCCCTTGAGGCACTTAGAAGCACTCTTAACAAAGAATATCTTTCTATGCTTTCTCATTGTGATTCCGCCTTTGCAGTATGGAACATCTTGACCTCTCCAAAGCTTCAATTGCCAATCCAAAAGGAGAAGGAATCTAGTGGAGAAGAGTCTGACCAACGTTGCTTCATGGTCCAAGGGAATGACTCCCTTGAGGTACATTCAGACACTCAACTAGATAGTGCTAGTTCTTCTTGTGATGAATATATTGATGCCGATGCATTGAATGAAGAACTATCTATTGTTTGTGAGAACCTCCTTAAAAAATATAAGGCTTTGAAAAGAAAAGTTTTAGACTTAACAAAGAAAATAAGGATTTGTGTTCAAAACTAGATTTGATTTTGTAAGAGAAAGTGGAGATTTCTAATGAAAGGGATTCATTGAAATCCAAACTTGACCTTGCTCTAAAAGAAAATGAAATTTGAAAAATAAAAATGATTGTGAAAATGTTTGAAGAAAAATGAAGTTCTATCTTCAAACTTATTTTTGTTTTAAAAGAAAATTATTTCTATTTCAAAAGAATTGGATTTAGTTTCTAAGAAAAATATTTCTTTGAAAAATGACTTAGATTTTCATGTTTGCCATACTAGTGTAGCTTCATATACTAGCTCACCTATTGCATGCACCTCTTCTTTCATGATTGAAAATGATTTTTTTTGCTAAAGAAGAGTATGGATTGTTTGGGCTCCACTTTGAGCCATTGTACTTTGAACCATACACGTTTGGAATCTATGTTTCGAAAGAAGCAAGTTCCTCCTATGCATGCATACAAACCACGACATACACATGCTCCTCATGTTCACACCCATAATACTTTGTATGCTCATGTGTACACTTGTACACATTGTGGACGTAAGGGCCACCTTGCTAAATTTTGTTATGATAGGATACATGATTCCAATTTAGCAAATAAATTTGTTTGGGTTAGGAAAGGAGCTAACCCCATGGACCCAAAAGAGTATGGGTACCAAGACCACTCTTATTTTATTTGATGTAGGTGTGGGCTCTCACATGACGTGAGAGTAATGGTGCCTTGAGGTGATGCGTTCCGAGCTTAAAGAGGACTAATTTGGATGCATCACTTTCAAGGGGAGTTTGGTGGAAGGACCACCTTGGTTTGGAAACATAGAGATGTACCCTCATGATTTTTGGTAACAATCTCTAACTCCCATTATGTTTACATACTTTCATATTATTCATTTTTAGCATGTTTTGATGTTTCATGATTAGTATGATAAATGTCATGTTTATTAGACTTGTGATATGCATGATTAGTATTTGAGACACCCATGTTTATATGGATTTATATTTTGTGTTCTCACTTTAGTTTAACTAATGTGTATGTCATAGTTCTAACATATGTACATTTACCATAATGATCATATAAGTTTTGTTTTGATTTCTATGCTTCATGTTTTGACTACATGTTTAGATGTTAGTTTTCATTAAAACTTGAGTATATACTTGTACAACTAGTGAGCCACAAATAGATTATTATATGTTTGTACTTGAATGCTTATTTGTACCCATTAGATGTACTAGTATAGTCTAGTTTGATGATTCATACATTTTGACTTGTATTCCATATTTTTGCATGTTTTCATGTTTATGTTAAACTTCATGTATATGTCTATTTTATCTAAACTATTAGTTATACATAAACATCCTTGAGCCACTTGCCTTCATGCATATACTTTTGTGGACTCGTTCATGTTTGAATATGTATGTATACTCTAGTTTGTACAAAACATACATATACTTTGAAGGATTCTAGTTTTGATGATTTTCATGTTTTAAGAAATTTCGTATTGAGCTTGATTGCCTATTTTCATGATGATGTGTTTCACATAACTATTATACACTCACGTTACTTAATGTTTTCTCATGATTTTGTTTTCATGAGTATGATATGTGCCTTATAGATTTTGAGTGTTGATGATCGTGTGACTTACATATTTTTCATGAAATAGATTTTTGCTTTATTCCTTGCTTGAAGGATTTCATACTAGTTTTCAAAATTTTTATATAACTAGTTCGTATTCTTCATATGATAGAGTTTTCAAACGTGTTATATTATTTTCAAACTTATTTGAAAATCCCTACCCATCTAAGGGCAGTTGGTTGGGCGACCATGCCTTATATGCTCATTATTGAAAATCTATTTAAAACATGTGCATGAAATGGGTGGTAGGAAGTATGAGTCATACACTTGATTCTCATTATAGTTTCAATTGATATCATTGTATCTTTTCAATTGGTATCACTATTGACATTCATTTTGTATACTCTTATATGTTTTTATATATGTATGCTTACACTTCAAATAGTATCAATTTCGATTGTTATTCAATTTCTCATACATATATGTATTTTTTTTATTTGTGCTTACTATATCTCTATATCTTTGAGCACAAATTTTGATTATGCTAAGCTTGATTCCTTAAATGTCAATTATATTTCAATTGGTTATTTTTCAATTGGTATCTTATACAAGCTTGTACATCATTTTGTTTAGTATTTCATAAAGGGAGAGAAAATTCATATTTCACCTTTCAATTGATTTTTTTTACATTTGATATCTTACTTCCACACTATATGTTGAAAAATGATTGAAAAATGATATTGATTTTTAATTTGGTATCATACGCTCCTGATGAAAATTATTTTCAATTGGTATATGATTCATTTTCAATATTGGTATCAAAAATATTAAATTGATATTATTCTCTATTTGGTATCTCTATTGCAAAATGAGTTTAGTATTTAACCAAAAAAGATTGGTTTATGTTTTTCATTTGGTATCAAAAGTGTAAAATATTTTCAATTGGTACTAATTTTTACAATTGGTATCATGATTACCTTCATGTTTATATCTTTCAATTGATATCAAAATTTTTGTTAGTTTATTCAATATGTTTTGTTTATTTTCAATTGGTATCTTAAATTGATATCATGATGTTTCTTTGTATATCTTCATGCTAAATTGATATATCTTTCAATTGGTATCTTTTTTGTTTTATGTTTGTACCCCTTTGTTGATTTTTGTCTCTGACAAAAAGGGGGAGAACATTTTTTTACTTTAACCCCTTTGTTGAAGATTGACAAAAAGGGGGAGAAGTATTTTAGTATATATGCATGTTTATTTAAGTTTATATCAAAGTTTATATTAACAACATTTGTTTTATGTTTGTTTAGTTTATTTAAGTTTTATCAAAGTTTATATTAACAATATTTGTTTTATATTTTGTTGATATTGGTATCAAGAGCATGGATATTAGTATCAAGAATATATTTTGTTGTTTTGTTTTGTTGGTACCAAGAGCTTTTATTGAAATTTTTATTGGTATCAAGAACAATTATTTAAGAACATGTTTATTTTAAAATTTGGTATCAAGAGCATATTTATTTTATTATTTTATGCATGTTTATGCATATTCATGTTTAACATTCATTACATATCTCTATAGTTTATTGCTATGCATGAGTTAAGGGGGAGCTTCTATGAAGTTTAACTTTAATCCATGCATATATAACTCCATGAGTTTTGTCATCATCAAAAAGGGGAGATTGTTGGTCCAGAGGCCTTCCACTCTAGTTTTGATGATAATTAACTCATGTAGTTATAGTTTACTAATAATCTTGTGATATTTAGTTTCAGATATTTAATCAAGATATTAGTAGGTGATTAGCTTAAACAAAGGTGTTTTGGAGCTTTAACATGGTGATTCAAGAGTTCGAGCGTCATTGTCCACATCTAGCACTCGGTTGGAGTCAAGCTCGTTGGATCGCGTTTGGATCGAGTCAACTTGGAGATGGAGTTCTACAAAAAGACATCGGTTTGTTTAGTTAAGATTTTGTTTAGATCCATTGTAAGAGTAGATAGTATGATATGCTCAAGTTCACAACACACACACTTGTTTTAAGTTTCATGTTTATTGGTTTTGGTTTTCGGTTTAACCGATCTTGGTTTTCATGAATAGATAGAATCAAAACAAGTTTACATGATTTAATGTATATTAGATTTGATCTATATATATCTATGCTTCACATACTTAGAAAAACTTATTTTGATACACTATTTATGTGTTTGGAGTTTTGTATTTAGACAAAACTTATTTTGGATTTAATGTCAAAAACATAGATATAATACCCTTCATGTATATTGGATTTTATCCATATACAATATGATTCAAAGTTGTTTCAATATCATGTTTTTGTATTAGAAAAACTGTATTTTCCTTTAGAAGTTTGGTTTCTAGAAAATACCGTTTTTGGTTTAAGACAAATTTTTCATGTCACAAAAATGATTAAAATGTTTATAACATGATTTGATTTTTACTCAAACATGTTTGCATTTCAAAGATATAACATGAACTGATTTTTGTGGAATTTATGTGTTTTTATGGGATTTTATTGATAATAAAAACCCAAATTTTTAAGACCTATATTAGGCTGGACTGGCTGACTGCCGGTCGACCGTAGCAGTGGGCGGTCGACCGGGCCGGTCGACCGACGTGCACAGAGCATGCACCCAGCCAAGCTGAGGAGGCCGGTCGGTCGACCGCCAGAGAGCTCTGCTCTCTGGAAAAGCCTCCGGTCCACCGAGCGGTCGACCGGATAGAGAGTCTGCTCTCTGTATCCGGCTTCGGTCGACCGGCCGGAGATCCGTTGCTCTCTGGATCCAGTCCCGGTCGACCGGGCGGTCGACCGGCAGGCGCAACGGTCAAAAATGTGACCGTTGGCCGGTCGACCAGCCGGCCTACCAGAAGGGCAATCTGGCCCTTTTCAGCTGCCAACGAGCAGATTTGAAATAAGGTTATAAATACCCCATTTCTTGGTTGTTTTCAACAAGAATTTTAAAGAGCAAAAATTTCTCATCTTCTCAAGTTTTTAATACAAGTTTTCAAAAGAGTTTTAAGCCAGAAGATTTGATCTTTATTTGTTTTAAAAGGGTTGAAAAATTCAAAGAAAAAGAAAGTCTTTGGGATTGTTTTTGATCTTCACTTTATATTCATTTTAGAAGTTTTCCCAAGAGTTTTTCTTTGTGATTTTGATTTTCAAACTCTTTATTTCTCACACTTGAGCTTATCATTCTATCCTATCTATAAGATCTTTGTTTAGTGAGAAAAGATTTGGTTTGTGGTTGTTAGACCACCAAGTTGTAAACCTTCCATTGATTGTGATATCCCTCTAGTGAGAGGTGATTGAGTTATTTTCCCTCAAGTGTGAGGTGATAGTGGAAGTGGTATTTAGCTCCCTTTAGCGAGAGGTGGAGATTGTGTTGGAATCCCTCAAGTGTGAGGTGATTGTTGTTTGAGTGGCTTTGTGCCTATCCCTCATTTGTGAGGTTGATATTGTGTAGGCTTAGTGCCTTGCCTCTAAGTGTAGAGGTTGTATTTGTTGGAGAGAGGAGTTGTGTACTCCCAATTGTATTTGCCCAAATCCTCAGTGGAGGTTCCCTGTGTGGGAAGTCCTGTGTGGACGAGTTAGTGGAAATCCTTCTGTGTGAAGGCGGGGACGTAGAGCTGTGTGCTCGAACCTCGAAACATATCTTGGTGTTTGCGTTTGATACACTTTCTCTAACTCTCTCTTAATTTGAGCATTAATTCATACTGTCATATCATATACATGCTTGTGTTGTTTGTGTGTGCCCATACTTGTGTTTAACCAAGAGATCTTTACATAGAACCTCAACTCTTATTTAGAAGAATTCAGAGGAGTTAGTCCAGAGCCCTTCACCGAAAATTTGGGTACACTCGTTCGTTACACTAAGTTTGTTGCATTAAGTTTTTAATTCCGCATTATTGATCATTAGATTAGCCTTACACCTATTCACCCTCCCTCTAGGTGTATTTTCACCCTATACCTCATGTCACTGTAATATGAGTTTATATAACCTGATTTTGCCTTCACAATAACATAATAATGGAACAGTATGGAAGCAATCAAGTAATCCAATAAGATAGCACAGGTTTAAGTGGTGAGCAGTATAGATCAAGTGTATAGCTAGTCATATATTAGGATCTGTTATTATTAAGTTATTAAGACTTATCTAATTTGTATACGTCGGTATGTGTCCCATCCCACATATCTTAGCATGTAGACCAGAGAGTAAGTTATTGGAAACTGATGGAGATCGATGAACCATGCTTAGAATGTGTCCCGTACATGCCCGGGACAACGGTCAAGGAGTATCTGGTGCTGGGCCAGAACGTACCGCTAGGTACTGGGACTTATTGTACGCCCGAATAGGAATAGGATGTCACCGCTCCCACAGGAATAGGCCTAGGGCTTATGGCACAACCGGTAGGCAGGGGAGTAGGGGTGTCAGTGCACCCCACGGAAGCGCCTGGTGGCCTCCAGGTCGAATCCAAGTATATGGCCGCGCGACGCTATAAGACCATCATACACATGGAGACTATATCGGTACTCATCAGTTTCCCCCATCCCGGTGTAAGTTGTCTAATTATAGAATTTATCCAGTGATAATGTCCACAAGGTGTTTATAGTAATCTTATATTCATGGTTATCCTATTACGGGGATCTACAGGAGTATAGTATCAGGAGCCACCCTTTTTCAGGGGTTTAGGAATACAGGAGTACAGGAGTTCAGGAGTACCAAATGTCTGGTAACATATAATAATCAAGTCCCCGTAAAAGTGATAGTCATGAATATGCCATATAATACAGGTACCATGGGTGGTAATGTCCGGTCAAGGGTCACGATGTCAAGTCAATGTACTTGTACCACATGAAAGCATATCAAGTAAGGGTTAGTATGTGTCATATACCGGGAGTCAGGATCAGATGACAAGTATGACATATATCAAGTATCGGTGTCTAATATCAAGTGCCGTGGATCAGGTATCAAATATAACATATCAAGTGCCGGTGTTAGATATAAAGTGCCGTGGATCAGGTATCAAATATAACATATCAAGTGTCGGTGCCATAAATCATGCATCAAGTATAACATGTCAAGTGTCGGGTAATACCGAGTACAATACCATCTATAAGCTTGTATAGTAAGAAATCATGTACTAAATATTACATTAGCAAGTGTTAGGCATGTTACTGTAGTAATACGACATTCACATATCAATGTCATGTAATAAATTAAAGGTAGTTATTTTTAAGTTTAATATAAAGCACTCGCCTGAAACTGTGATAAAATACCGGTTAATATCCGAGAAATCTGCGAACCCGTGCGAGCAAGCCACTAGCCCATATATATATAAAAAATATAAATTTAAATATATATATATAAATATTAGGGAGGGAATGAGAGAGGAGAGAGAGGAGAGAGCAATTTGTAGGAAGGAGAGAGAGGGAGGAGAGAGAGAGTATAGGATTATTTTTAGAAAAGAAATAGGAATTAAAAGGGGAGGGGTTTGATTGTAAATATGGGGAAGTAATTTGAAAATGAGGGGATAGGTATTTTAGGGAATGTTGAAAGTGGGTATTATTTTAGGGAAAGAAAGAAAAAAGAAAAGAAAAGAAAGAAAGAAATAAAGAAAGAAGAAGAAAAAAGAAAGAAAGAAATGGAAGGGGGAAGGGGTGGCCGGCGGCCTGGGCGGCGGCGCCGCCGCCGGAGGACGGCTGGCGAGGAGGGGGGCGGCCTAGGGCCCGGAGAGAGGGGGTGGTGTTGTTTTTTTGGTGTTGTGGTTGGTGTTTGTGGAGGTGGTAGTTGTAGTTGATGGTGGTGGCGGTTATGGTGGTTGTGGTGGTTGTTGGAGGTGGTGGGGAGTTAGAGGAGGAGGAGGAGGTGATGATGGGGTGGTGGAAGTGATGGATTTGATGGAGATGATGGTGAATTTTGGAGGAGGAAGGGAGGTGGTGGTGATGGGTTTTGGTGAAATTAGAGATGGTGGGGAGTTGGTGGAGGTTGAAGGAGGCGGTGAAGTAGAGAGGGGGTGTGGGGGAGTAGATGGCCGACCTAGGGGCGGCCGGCGGCGGCGGGGGTGATGGTGGAGGCGGCAGTGGAGAAGATGGAATGGGTTTGTTATTGGTTGAAGATGATGGAATTGTTTTTGGATTTTGAAATGAAAATGAAAAGGAAAATAGAGGGTTAAATAGAGAAGGAGAAGGGAAAAGAAATGATGAATTGGGGAAGGGGAGAGGGCCTGCTGCAGCAGCAGCCCTGCAGGCGACGGATGAGGCTGTGGTAGGCGGCGGGTGCGGCTGGGAGTAGGGATAGGGAAAGTCAAAGGGGAAGAAAAGAAAAAGAAAGAAAAGGAAAGAAAATTAAAGAAAAGGGAAAATTTTAAGGAAAAAGAAGAGAAAATAATATAAAAATTTTATTGTTAATTAATTAATTTATTAAAATATCTGGGAGTATAAAGTAGGAGCGTAGAAGGAAAAAGCGAGAAAAAGATTTGTCGGTAAATAATATTATTATTTTAATAGGACGAAAATTCGACTGTTTCAGAAATGTTTCAAAAAATTCTCAAAATTAGAAAATATTATTTTAAGATGACTGGTAAAATTGGATTCGAGAAATTCAATGTAATTTTAAATTAAAATCTTGGAATATTCTGGCGATACCGGCTGACACCAGAATTGGTGAAATTTTGATAAATTTAGAAAAATCTCAAAAAATATATTTATAAAGAAAATAAAATTCTAAGAAGTAATGTGAAAGCCATTTTTAAAAATTCAATCCCATTTAGAACTAAAAATCTGGGAATCGGTTAGCGATGACGATCGACACCGGTTTTGGAGATTTTGCAGAAAAATTCTGAAAAATTCCATAAAATCATGAAAAATATAAAATATTAGAAAATAGTTTCTGAAACTAAAATCGATCAAATTGGACTACCAAAAAGGTCAAATCGGGTTGCAGGCTAGTATCGGGTTCCCAGTCCTGGTCAGGGCTTATTCTAGATCTGAGAATCTAGATTCGATACCAAAAACATGAGAAATCATAACTAAAAACAAATACTGGAAGAAAATTGTAATAGTACAGTCGAAAAAGTCGGGACACGCATCTGGGTACGTATCCTGGGAACGGAGTGCTACAATCTACCCACCTAACAAAAATTTCGTCGTCGAAATTTCTATAAGGAGGGAGATGAACATGGAAGAGATTAGGTCAACGATGATAATATGATAAAGTAAAAATGATAAGGGAGATTACAATCTCAGGATACAAAAGGTTGGGGAATAGCGGTTACAGAAACATCTTCAGGGCTCCTGATATGGGTACTGAGCACCTTGTCCTTCTGCTACCACAACTGACGCCTTGGCTTCTCTTGCTGACAAATTATAAGCGTGGCCTCTCCCACGGTCAGCTCCAACTCTTGCTCGTCGCTGCTGGGGGAGAGTGGAGCTCTCCTGCCAATGGGCTCGGGGTTCCTTCCTAGCTGTGGTGCTAGAAGTGCTAGAGGTGCTGGGGTAGCATTCCACGTCCTCTTGAACAGACAAACACCTAATGAATGATCACCAGATCCACATGCCAAACACAGCCCGTTCGCCCTTCGGCAATTGCTCTGGATGTGTCTGGGCCTCAGGCAATATTCACATATCGCCTGCTGAAGGAGGGTCGGAATGGTCTCCTGATATCAGGCCATCACTAGGCCTGGTTGGGTCTCTTCATCCATCAACTGGAAAGGTCTCTTCACTGGCTTGTTCTGCATCTGGTGCTTATCTTTCTTCTCCAGTCCCAGTTCGACGTCACGGGCAATAGAGAGAACCTGAGAGTACGTCTTAAGCTGCTGAGGGATAAGAAATATCTGGATGTCCATCTTCAGCCCCTGTTGAAATTTGCTGGCCCGCTTCTCCTCATCGCTCACCATGTAGGATGCAAACCGAATGAGTCTCAGAAATTCTGCAGCGTACTCATCGACAGATCGGTTCAACTGCTACAACCTGATGAAATGCTCCTCCATCTCTTTCTGAGCGGTTGCAGGGAAGAACCTCTCATAGAAACCCCTCGAGAACTGATCCCAAGTAATAGGCCTCTCCAATCTTGTTCTTCTGCCAACCATCAGGTTCTGGCCACATCCTTCAGCTGGATCTTCACCACTTTCACCTGGTTCTCATCAGGAATCTGGGCTGCCTTCAGAAGATCTGTAGTGTTAATCAGTCACTGCTCTGCATCCAACGGCTTCTCTGTACCCAAAAATGTAGCCGGCTGCAGTTTCCTGAAATCGGATACATTACCAGGCCTCTACTCTCTAGGTGCTGTCAATAATGCTTATCGAAGGAGCTCTGTCTGCTGATGCTGACTCTCCATCATGCCATGAAGTACCCTCATCATGTTATCACCATCTCCATTAGAGTTGTCATGAGAAGTGCCAGGACCGTTACAAGTTCTCCGACCTTCCATATCTGAGTTGGTTGAAGGGATGATAGGAAGAAGCTGAAAGGAAAAATATAGAAGGGTCTCACGATCCAAAGAAATGATTGGGAGGAAGGAATATATAACACCATACTTGCAATTGGAATGTATATTCAAGACTCATGCTCTCCAGCTGCAGATTAATACATCATTAATCTGCCAACTAGTTGTACTGAGGATGTTAAAGCCTAGGCTCTGATACCAACCTATGGCGCCCCGATCCGGCGGGTACGGAAACGCCACTGCGACATATATACGCAGGTCAGAAAAACCCTCACGTATATACGCTAAGCATCAGTACATGCAAGAATCAGAGTGCGAAAGCGCAGTTGTAATATACATCCCAACAGAAATAACACAAGTACATGGTCATCGCAGAGAGTGATACAATATTACAAGAATATTACATCACTAGAAAATACAAGAGTACATAATGCGAAGAGATATACAAAAGCTGAGAGGTACTCACGATACAGCAAGAGAGACCTCGAGAGCCAATCAGGAGAAGAGCTAGAAGGAAAAGCTACGGCGGCAACCAAGCTTCTGTTACACCCTGATCGCCACTGAAGGATCTGCTGCACACTCTGATAAGCTCCAGCAAGGCCACCAAGGTCCGGGCTCTAGAATGTGGACATGAGAATTCAGGGTTGTTAGATGCAACCCTGCGAGTACATATAGTAAAGCCAAGTGGCGTGCATAACAGGTACATGTGTACAGGAAATGTGTATCATGAATATAAGCACATATGAACATGAAATGAGACAGTAAGTAAAGTAACTACAGGAAAATTAGTTATATAAGCCCACATTACCGATTTGTGAGATTAGTACGTCGAAGGAATAATCCAAACAAGGAAACCCTCATATATATACCCTATACCTCATGTCACTGTAATCTGAGTTTATATAACCTGATTTTGCCTTCACAATAACATAATAATGGAACAGTATGGAATCAATCAAGTAATCCAACAAGATAGCATAGGTATAAGTGGTGAGCAGTATAGATCAAGTGTATAGCTAGTCATATATCCGGATTTGTTATTATTAAGTTATTAAGACTCATCTGATTTGTATACGTCAGTATGTGTCCCATCCCACATATCTCAGCATACAGACCAGAGAGTAAGTTATTGAAAACTGATGGAGTAGACGAACCATGCTTAGAATGGGTCCCGTACATGCCCGGGACAACGGTCAAGGAGTATCCTGTGCTGAGCCAGAACATACCGCTAGGTACCGGGACTTATTATACGTCCGAACAGGAATAGAATGTCACTGCTCCCACAGGAATAGGCCCAGGGGCTTATGGCACAACCGGCAAGTAGGGGAGTAGGGGTGTCATGCACCCCACGGAAGCGCCTGGTGGCCTCCAGGTCGAATCCAAGTATTTGTCACGCGACGCTATAAGACCATCATAAACATGGAGACTATATCGGTACTCATCAGTTTCCCCCATTCCGGTGTAAGTTGTCTAATTATAGAATTTGTCCAGTGATAATGTCCACAAGGTATTCATAGTAATCCTATATTCATGGTTATCCTATTACGGGGATCAACTGGAGTATAGTATCAGGAGCCACCCTTTTTCAGGGGTTCAGGAATACAGGAGTACGGGAGTTCAGGAGTATCAAATGTCTGGTAATAATATAATAATCAAGTCCCCGTAAAAGTGATAGTCATGAATATGCCATATAATATAGGTGCCAGGGGTGGTAGTGTTCGGTCAAGGGTCACGATGTCAAGTGCAACACACTTAGTATAACCAAAGAGTGTAGCCGAATTCCGGTGAAGGGCTCTGGACTATCTCCTCTAATTTCCTCTAAATAAGAGTTCAGATGCTATATGAAGGTCTCTTGGTTCAACACAAGTGAGGCACACAAACAAATAATACCAAGCATATAAATATGAATGAACAATATGAATCAATGCAAGGCACAATATAAAAGAGAGAGAGAGAGTTAGAAAAAGTGGATCAAACGCAAACACTAGAATATGTTTCAAGGTTCGAGCACCCAGCTCTACGTCCCCGCCTTCACACAGAAGGATTTTCACTAACTCGTCCACTCAGGACTTCTCACACAGGGAACCTCCATTGAGGATTTAGGCAAATACAATTTAAGAGTACACAACTTCTCTCTCAACAAATACAACCTCTCACTAGAGGCTAGGCACAAATCCAAACAATATCAACCTCACAAATGAGGGATAGGCACAAAGGCAAAACAACAATCAACCTCTCACTAGAGGAATTAGGCTCAAAGCCAACATCAACAACAATCACCTCACACTTAAGGGATTCTAACACAACCTCCACAATCACCTCTCACTAGAGGGATATCAACACAATCACCTCTCACTAGAGGGACGTCACAAAGTAAGGAGGGTTACAACTTGGTGGTCTCTCTCAACCACAAACCAATTCCTTTTCTCACTAAAACAAGATCCTAATAGATAGGATAGATTGATAAGCTCAAGTGTGAGAAAACAAAGAGTTTGAAAATAAAAATCACAAAGAAAAACTCTTGGAAAAACTTCTAGAATAGAGATCAAAAATCAATCCCAAAGACTTCTCCTTTTCTTGATTTTTCCAACTCTTTTAAAAACAAATAAAGATCAAATCTTTTGGCACAAAAACTCTTTTAAAAACTTGCTGAAAGATGAAAAATTTTGCTCTTGAAATTCTTGAAGAAACCAGCTCAAATGAGTGGGTATATATAGCCTTACAAAATTTCTGCCCGTTGGCAGCAGGAAAGGGCAGTTTTGCCCTTCCGGTCGACCACCTGGTCAACCGGGACTGGATACAGAGAGCAGCAGCTCTCTGCCGGTCGACCGGTCCAGTCGACCGGGGCCATTTCTAGAGAGCAGAGCTCCCTGAACGGTCGACCGCCCGGTCGATCGGCCCACCAGCCCAGGCTGCGTCCACGTCCTATGCATGTCGGTCGACCGGACCGGTCGACCGACTTCTGTCTCGATCGACCGGCCCAGTCGACTGGTAGACAGCCAGTATAGTCTTTTTAGGGATGTAAAAACTCGGGTTTTTATCTTCAATAAATCCCATAAAATCACATAAATTTCACAAAAATTAGTTCTTATTAGATCTTTGAAATACAAATATGTGTGACAAAAATTCAACACATATTTCAAACAATTTGAACCATTTTGTGAGATAAAAAATTTGTCTTAAACCAAAATCCGTATTTTCCAAAACTTGGATTTTTGAAATGGAAATCCGATTTTTTCAAAACACATGAAAATACAAAAATATGATATTGAAACAACTTTGAAGCATATTGTATATGGATAGAATCCAATATATATGAAAGATATTATATCTATGTTTTTGACATTAAATCTAAAAATAATTTTTGTTTAAATACAAAACTCCAAACTCATGAAATAGATTATCAAAATAAGTTTTTCTAAATAGATGAAGCATAGATGTATATAGATCAAATCTAAAATACATTAAACCATGTAAACTTGTTTTGATTCTATCTATTCATGAAAATCATATATATGAAAAACCGAAACTGGTTAAACCGAAAACCAAAACTCCTTTAAACTAGTATGTGTATTGTGAACTTGAGCATCAACACTATCTAATTTTTACAATGATCTAAACAAAATCTTAACTAAACAAACCGATGTCTTCTTGTAGAACTCCCTCTCCAAGTCGACTCGATCCAAACGCGATCCAATGAGCTTGACTCCAACCGAGTGCTAGATATGAACTTGACGCGCGAGCTCTTGAATCACCATGTGAAAGCTCCAAAACACCTTTGTTGAAGCTAATCACCTACTAATATCTTGATTAAATATCTGAAACTAAATATCACAAGATTATTAGTAAATAATAACTACATGAGTAATCATCATCAAAACTAGAGTGAAGGGCCTCTGGGCCAACAATCTCCCCCTTTTTGATGACGACAAAACTCATGGGGTTGTATATGCATGGGTTAAAGTTAAGCTTCAAAGAAGCTCCCCCTTAACTCATGCGTAGCAATAAACAATAAAGATATGCAATGAATGCTCAATATAGATATACCTAGACATGCATAAAATAAGGAAATAAAACAAACATGATCTTTTATACCAATGAAATAAACATGCTTTTGATACCAATTTTAAAACAAAAATGTTCTCAAAAAATGTTGCTCTTGATACCAACAAAAGCACTTGATACCAACAAAAGATGCTCTTGATACCAATGGTAAAAGATAACAAATAATTTTAAATAAACATGCATAAACAAACATGTATATATAAAACTCCAAAATATCTCTCCCCCTTTTTGTCAATTCATCAACAAAGGGGTACAAACAATAAAGGGCATAAATAATATTTTCTCCCTTTTTGCATAAATCAAACAATAAAGGTATATATGTATAGAGAAGATGTTAAGGTTCCCTTGCATATAAGCAATATAAATTAAAACATTATGATACCAATTTATGATACCAATAGAAAATAAACTAAATATTTTGAAGAAACCAACAAAAATTTTGATACCAATTGAAAGATATAAACATATAGGAAATCTTGAAACCAATTGTAAAAATTAGTACCAATTGAAAATATTTTAAACTTTTGATTCCAATTGAAAAATATAAACCAACCTTGTGGTTAAACACTAAAATCATTTTACAATAGAGATACCAAATAGAGAATAATATCAATTTAAGATTCTTGATACCAATATTGAAAATGAAATATATACCAATTAAAATTAATTTTCATTAGGAGTATAGGAAACCAAATGAAAACTAAGATATCATATTTCAATATAAAGAGTGGGAGTAAAACACCAATTGTAAACAAAACTGATTGAAAGGTAAAACATGAATTTTCTCCTCTTTATGAAATACTCATGAAAATGATGCATAAGCTTGTATGAGATACCAATTGAAAAATAATTGTCATTGAGGACTAACTCAAGCTTAGCATAACTAAATTTGTGCTCAAAGATATAAAAATATAGTAAGCACAATCAAAACACATATATATGTATGAAAATGTAAATACCAATCTAAATTGATATCGTTTGAAGTTAAAGCATACATATATTGAAACAAATATGAGTATACAAGATAAATATCAATTGTGATACCAATTGAAAACACAGTGAGAATCAAGTGTATAACTCATGTCTTCCTATCATGCACTTGTTTAAAAAGATTTTCAATTTGAGCATATAAGACACGATCGCCCATCCAACCACCATTGATGGAAGGGGTTTTCAAAAAAATAAGTTTGAAAATAATTTTAGCATAATTGAAAACTCTTCCAAATGAAGAAATATGCACTAGTTCAAAATAGTTTGAAATAACCAGTGATAGATTCTTTAAAACATGAAACCAAGTCATATAATTCATGAAGCATGCATTCAACACAAAATTAACATTCAAGATATAGAAGCACAACAAAGTACTCATAAAAAATGTAATGAGTAAACATAAATAAAGTGAGTGTACAAGAGTCATGCGAAAAGCATAATCATGAATATGGGCAATGAAGCTCATATGAAATTCCTTAAAATAATGAAAATTTAATTTTCATCAAAACAATACTAACTCCAAGGCATATGTATGTTTTATTAAAACTAAAGATATACATACATATCTAAGCACAATTGAGTCTATAAAGAGATTTTGCATGAAAGGCAAATGACTCAAGGGTATACATGTATATTCAATAGTTTTGGCAAAATTAACATATGTATGAAACTAAAACACATTATCATGAAAAACATGTTCAAAAAATAGGGAATACAAGTCGAAATGTATGAATCATCAAAACTAGGCTATACTAGTACATCTAATGGGTACAAATGAGCATTTAGGCACAAACATATAATAATCAATTTGTGGCTCATTAATTGTACAAGCATATGCGCAGATTTTAATTAAAACTTACATCTAAATATGTAATCAAAACATGAAGCATAAAACGAAAAACATAAGCCAACATGATCATTATGTAAATACACATGTATTAGACTAGGATATACAATATAGCTAAACTATAGTGAGAACACTAAATATAAGTCCATACAAACATGGGTGTCTCTTAAATACTATGCATGTATGTCACAAATATAATTTTCATGGCATATAACATAATAATCATAAAAACATGACATGCTAAAAATTAATCATATGAAGACATGCAAACATAAATGGGAGTTAGAGATCGTTACCAAAACCATAAGGGCAAATCTCTAGTCTCCAAACCAAGGTGGTCCTCCCACTAAACTCCCCTTGAAAGTGATGCATCCAAAATAGTCACTGTTTAGCTCGGAATGCATCCACCTCAAGGCACCAACATTCTCACGTCAAGTGGGAGCTCACACCTACATCAAATAAAATAGGAGTGATCTTTGATACCCATACTCTATTGGGTCCATGGGGGTTAGCACCTTTCTTAACCCAAACAAATTTATTTGCTAAATTTATATTATGTAATCTATCATAACAAAACTTAGCAAGGTGGCCCTTACGTCCACAATGTGTACATGTGTACACATGAACATACATAGTGTTGTGTGTATGTACGTGGGGAGTATGTGTATGCCGTGTATAGTGTGCATGCAAATGTAGTGCTTGTTTCTTGTGAAATATAGATTCCAATTTCTTGTGATCCATAGCACATTGGCTCAAAGTGGAGCCCAAACAATCAACACTCTTCTTTAATAAATTTATATCATTTTTAAATATAGAAGAGGTGCATGCAATAGATACACTAGGTGGTGAAGCATGGCAAACATGTGTATCTAAATTATTTTTCAAAGAAATATTTTCATTAGAAATCAAATCCAATTTCTTTGAAATAGAAATAATTTTGTTTTTCAAAGATTCATTCTCTTTTAATACAAAATCAAGTTTTGAAGTTAAAGTTTCATTTTTCTTCAAAACATTTTCACATTCATTTTTATTTTTTAAAATTTCATTTTCTTTTAGGGCAAGATCAAGTTTGGATTTCAATGAATCCCTTTCATTAGAAATCTCATCTCTTTCTTGCAAAACAATATCAACTTTAGAAAATAACTCTTCATTTTCTTTAGTTAATTTAAAAGTTTTCTTTTTCAAAACATTATATTTTTCAAGGAGGTTCTCACAAACAATAGATAGCTCTCATTTAAAGCATCGCATCAACAAAATCATCGCCGGAAGAACTAGCACTATCTAGTTGAGTATCCGAATGTACCTCAAGGGAGTCATTCCCTTGGACCATGTAGCTATGATGTTCGGATTCTCCTCCACTAGATTCCTTCTCCATAATGTTTGGCGTTTGAAGCTCAGAGGAGGTCAACGTGTTCCACACTGCAAAAGCGGAATCACAATGAGAAACCATAAAGAGATAATCTTTGTTAAGCGTGCTTCTAAGTGCCTCTAGGGCTTGTGCATTGGCCTCTATATGCTTGCTATTACCAAGATAGGATTTCTTGGTAGCGGCAAGGAAAACATGCAAGCCTAGGGTTTTTAGATACATACTCATCCTAAATTTCCACATGTCAATGTTGGAAACATCAAACATGGGAGGGGTCAAGCAATCCATGAGTGTATGTATAAACAAATAAGTGTGCAAATGTAAATACTAGATTAGCAACCAAGATCACACTCCTAGGTGGTTAAACCTAATATCAGGAGCGTAGGCTCTGATACCAATTGAAAGTACATCTAGCGGGGTGTGAATAGGTTTATGGCTAATTTAATGACAAATGATGCGGAATTAAAAACTAAATGTAACACACTTAGTGTAACCAAAGAGTGTAGCCGAATTCCCGGTGAAGGGCTCTAGACTATCTCCTCTAAATTTCTCTAAATAAGAGTTGAGGTGCTATATGAAGCTCTCTTGGTTCAACACAAGTGAGGCACACAAACAAACATTACCAAGCATATAAATATGAATGAACAATATGAATCAATGCAAGGCACAATATAAGAGAGAGAGTTAGAGAAAGTGGATCAAACGCAAACACAAGAATATGTTTCGAGGTTCGAGCACTCAGCTCTATGTCCTCGCCTTCACACAGAAGGATTTCCACTAACTCGTCCACACAGGACTTCCCACACAGGAAACTTCCACTGAGAATTTGGGCAAATATAATTTGAGAGTACACAACTCTTCTCTCAATAAATACAACCTCTCACTAGAGGCTAGGCACAAAGCCAAACAAGATCAACCTCACAAATGAGGGATAGGCACAAAACCAAAACAACAATCAACCTCTCATTAGAGGGATTAGGCTCAAAGCCAACATCAACAACAATCACCTCACACTTGAGGGATTCCAACACAACCTCCACAATCACCTCTCACTAGAGGGATATCAACACAATCACCTCTCACTAGAGGGATGTCACAAAGTAAGGATGGTTACAACTTGGTGGTCTCTCTCAATCACAAACCAATTCCTTTTCTCATTAAAACAAGATCCTAATAGATAGGATAGATTGATAAGCTCAAGTGTGAGAAAACAAAGAGTTTGGAAATAAAAACTCTTGGGAAAACTTCTAGAATAGGTATAAAAATGAAGATCAAAAATCAATCCCAAAGACTTCTCCTTTTCTTGATTTTTCTAACCCTTTTAAAAACAAATAAAGATCAAATCTTTTGGCACAAAAACTCTTTTAAAAACTTGCTGAAAGGTGAAAAATTTTGCTCTTAAAATTATTGAAGAAACCAGCTCAAATCAGTGGGTATATATAGCCCCACAAAATTTCTGCCCGTTGGCAGCAGGAAAGGGCAGTTTTGCCCTTCCAGTCGACCGCCCGGTCGACCGGCCCAACGGTCAAATTTCTGATCGTTGTGCCTCCGGTCGACCGCCCGGTCGACCAGGACTGGATACAGAGAGCAGCAGCTCTCTGCCGGTCGATTGGGGCCATTTCCAGATAGCAGAGCTCTCTGGACGGTCGACCGCCCGGTCGACCGGCCCACCAGCCCAGGCTGCGTGCACGTCGGTCGACCGGACCAGTCGACCGACTTCTGCCCCGGTCGACCGGCAGACAGCCAGTAAAGTCTTTTTAGGGATTTAAAAACTCAAGTTTTTATCTCCAATTAAATCCCATAAAATCACGTAAATTACATAAAAATTAGTTCTTATTAGATCTTTGAAATACAAATATGCGTGACAAAAATTCAACACATATTTCAAACAATTTGAACCATTTTTGTGAGATAAAAAATTTGCCTTAAACCAAAATCCGTATTTTCTAAAACTTAGATTTTTGAAATGGAAATCCCATTTTTCTAAAATATATGAAAATACAAAAACATGATATTGAAACAACTTTGGAGCATATTGTATATGGATAGAATCCAATATACATGAAAGATATTATATCTATGTTTTTGACACTAAATCTAAAATAAGTTTTGTTTAAATACAAAACTCCAAACTCATGAAGTAGATTATGAAAATAAGTTTTTCTAAATAAATGAAGCATAGATGTATATAGATCAAATCTAATATACATTAAACCATGTAAACTTGTTTTGATTCTATCTATTCATGAAAATCATATATATGAAAAACCAAAACCAGTTAAACCGGAAACCAAACTCCTTTAAACTAATGTGTGTATTGTGAACTTGAGCATATCAACACTATCTAATCTTTACAATGATCTAAATAAAATCTTAACTAAACAAACCGATATCTTCTTATAGAACTCCGCACCAAGTCGACTCGATCCAAACGCGATCCAATAAGCTTGACTCCAACCGAGTGCTAGATGTGAACTTGACGCGCGAGCTCTTGAATCACCATGTGAAAACTTCAAAACACCTTTGTTGAAGTTAATCACCTACTAATATCTTGGCTAAATATCTGAAACTAAATATCACAAGATTATTAGTAAACAATAACTACATGAGTTAATCATCATCAAAACTAGAGTGAAGGGCCTCTGGGCCAACAAGATGTCCCCAACAAGCAAACATGTCTATTTTTCTTATGACATTTACCAAACATATTTTCTGCTTATTTAGCGTAAATATCTAATCTCATATAATTTTTTTCTGTACAATTTTCAGTGTTAATTGCGCTGTATATGTATGCATGTTCATTGAAAATATAGCATTTTGTACTCCATCAACAGTTGATACTGTGACGGCGGCCAATGTACAGAGACTAAGAAGCGAGCTTGCATACAATTACTCGCAGACAAAGAGAAAAGTTGGGATGAAGAAACAGAATTAATAAGAAGGATGGTATTTGAAGATTGAAAATTGACTTCATTTTTTAATTACGTTATTGTTAATTCATTCATATACATCATTTTATTATTATAAATGTATCCTATTTGTAAAGCAGGTCTGATGGATTTATTAATGTAATTTGTATACATTTTTATTCATTTCTTATACAATTCATTGAGATTTCCTTTTTCTATTCCATAGATGTAACAGAGTGAGCGACTTAGGTCGCAGTGATATTAAAAACAAATAATAAGTCAGAATTTGTAATGCGATCAAAGTTGCAGTCATGAACTGGAAGGCTGTATCGATTGCTTATAATGCGACAATGATCGCAGTACGCATAAATTCGTAATTCGAAAATGTATCTATTTATTAAGATTCAATAAATGTAAGAGAGACAGCGATCACTGTCGTAGTTAATCCATTATATTCCTGATCGTACTGCGACCATGGTCGCATTGCCCAATTGGGAACTGCAGAGTTTTTATATACATAACGACATGTGTATTAAATTTTGTTAAAATAATTAATTTTAATGAAAAATAAACATGATCGTCCAGGTCTTTTTCTACCGTAAGAAACTAAAATAATGATAGTCTTACCATATTCAAAGCAAAATATAACTCCATCTCAAAATATATAATCGATTTTCAAAAACTGAACAGTCACCTGAAAAGTATACACTTTTTGAAAAAGGCAGATAATAAATTTACACAATGTTCACGTCGTTTGAGAGCATAAACTTTTTAGAATTCTTTTATTATTTATATATTAAGGGTGTCCATTGGAGGAATAACAAATAGGTTAAATTACATTTCTGAAATTCGTTTCTGTTAAAAATCTGAAAAGATTCAAAAATGTCTTCTCCACCATCTCACCAGAAAGAAGCCATTCATCAAACGATGACTGGATGTATAGTTCTGAAACGTTTTCTCGCTACGGGTCAGAGGATGAGCTTGAAACAGCGACCCATTCTGAGAGTTCATGAATGAAACGAAATACCGCTGTGAAGAAGAAGAAAGTGAAGAGGAGAGTGGCAGTAACGAGGAGGAAGAGGAGGAAAGCGATATGGAAGACGAACACTGTCATAATATGGATGACGAATCTGATTATGATGGTGATGACGAGGACGACTAGATTAGTACTTTTAAATATGCATTTTGTTTTAGAAAATTTATTCCTTTTTTGTAAAGTTAATTATGTTACTTATAAATTTTTTTTATAATTTTAATTTTACTGGTGGCACTTTTTCACTAATTTAATTCTTATGGTTGTTGGAACATGGAACTACGTTGGCAAATTTTAATGGGCTATGTCGAACTTACATGTCAACAATATGTTCCAATCACAAAAATGTTAAAATTACATAAAATGGGATACACTGTGACTAATATCGCAGTCACAAAAAAAAATAATATCAGCGACTGAAGATAAATAAATGGCTAATTTAAGAATATAATCTTAATTGCGACCATGGTCACAGTATAAAATTGAAAAGGTTCAATTTTCACAGTATACAATTTAATTATAATCATATGTCAACATATTAAACTGGTAACATAATTAAAAACTTAATGTAATAATTTATTCAGAACTTGAGAATTAAATAATCCAACTTTTCTGTGAAATACAAACTGCGACTCTGGTCGCAGTTATGAAAATACACTCCTCATTCTGTAACTGCTATAGACTGCGACAAAATCGATGCCAAATATAGTAAAATCTGAACTGCGACCTTGGTCGCAGTCTATGTTCAGTGAACTAAAATACAACATATACGCCAACATTATCGCATTGTATTTTTAAAGTAATATTTCAACTGTATTCAAATATTATTATAAAGTACAACATCTTACAATATAAAAGAGACGGGGAACACTTGAAAAGCAACAACAATTTTTCCATGAAAGATAAACTGCGACTCTGGTCGCAGTTATGAAAACACATTCCTCATTGTAAACTGGTAATTGCGAACAAAGTCACTGTCAAATATAGTTAAATATGATCTGCGACGTTGGTCATAGTCTATATTCAATGATCTAAAAGTACAACATATAGGCCAACATTATCGCAGTGAATTTCAAAAGTACAACATCTTACAATAGAGCAATAGATGAGAATTACTTGAAAAGTAACAAAAACGTGCATGTACTGCGACCCAGGTCGCAGTACAACGAAATGTCTCTTTGTTTAACAATGTGACCATTGGTCACAGATGATGCCTGAAGAGGTAAAAATAAAAACTTTATTTGTTTTAGGTAGCCGCATTATGAAACTACTTTCTCTGTAAGTAAAAAGAAACATAAGTATGTAAGTTCACCTAGAGGGGGGTGAATAGGTGAAGGCTAATCTAATGGTCACTTAATGCCAAATTATGCGAATAATGCGGAAGCTAAAAATAATTATGACCTAATAAAACTTTTACACTAAACACTATGTATAACACAAGAGTGTTGCCGAATTTCCCGTGAAGGGTTCTGGACAAACTCTTCTAGATTCCTCTTGAATGGGTTGAGGTGCCGCGTTGGCTCTCTTGGTTGAATACAAGTGTTAGCAAACAATCCCACGCAAGTATATCAATTATGAACACAAGGAATATATCATGCATATAAAGATAGACAATAAAGCATGCAAGATATAAAAGAGACAAAGAGAGAGAGAGAGAGAGTGAGCAATCGCAAACACAAGGGTATGTTTCGAGGTTCGAGCACACTTGCTCTACATCCCCGCCTTCGACACACGAAGGATTTCCACTATGCAAGATCCCAATGGATCTCTCATCGGTGCCGCAACACCTACAAGCCCTCGGACTCCCTAGTCCCGTACACACGCAAGCTCACTAGCTCGCCGAGGCCGCACCTCAAACAAAGAGTTCGCACCCGAACCCTAAACAACCGCGAACACACTTGTCCGCCTCCTCAAAGGACAAATGAAGTCTTTGGTGATCACAACACTTTGATCACCTAAAAACAATCTCACTACAACACACCTATAGGATGAATAATCAATGGGTAGCTCAAGTGTGGTGTGAGAAAAACAAGGATGAGAACTATGATGAAAAACTCAAAGAATCACTTTAAACACTCTTGATAAAATCTTCCCTTTGATTGGAAGTATTTGCTCTCTATTTTGTGGAGGAAAACTTCTGAAAAGAGTGGGAAAAACTTAGATCTAAAACTATCTCCAAATCTTAAAGAAAACAGCCCCCAAATGACCCTTTATATAGAGTCTGGAAAACTAGCCGTTGGGGCTCTGTCAGAGCTGCCGGTCGACCCGTACGGTCGACCGCCAACGGTCAGAAATCCGACCGTTAGAGCCACGGTCAACCGCCCGGTCGACCGAGCCACTGGAGCAGAGAGTACAACTCTCTGTCGGTCGACCCACACGGTCGGCCGAAATTTCCAGAGAGCAGAGCTCTCTTGAGCGGTCGACCGGCACGATCGGCCGTCCTCCAGTGCACAAAGGCGTGCACGTCTGTGCACGTCGGTCGACCAACCGGTCGACCGACTTCAGTGTTAGTCGACTATAAAGGTAGTAAGTCGACTTATCTGAAGCCTGAAACAATTTTCTGGGATTAAAAAGTTTGTCTTTTTGGCTCAAATAAAATCCCATAAAATACTGAAAAATCTACAAAAATAGTTTTACCAATATACTTTGATATACAAACATGCTTGCCCAAAATCAAGGCATGTTATAAAAGATTGGTCTATTTTTGTAACTTGGAAATATTGGTTCAAATGAAAAACTGTATTTTACCAAAACTTGTTTTTCCAAAACTTCTCCAAATACAAAAACAAGATATTGTAATTCATTTTAAAGCATAGTGTGTATGGATATAATCCACTACACAATCAAAATGAAATATCTATGTTTTTGACATTAAGCTCTAAACTTGATTTTGGATAAAAGATATGTATACATGAAAACCAAAATCCAAATAGTATTTTGTCACAAAATGAAAAATCTTTTGTAAAAACAAAACTATCAAGAGTGTGTGTGTATATAATACTTGAGCAATCCACCAACTACTCTATCCTTTACATTTTTAACTAAAACAAAAAATAAAATGTTATACCTAGACACAAGTCTTCATCTTCTTGAAGTCTTCACTTGAAGGCTTCTCATCTTCTTGACTTGGTCCAAGCTTGATCCAAAAGCTCCTTGGATCACACCGTGCTAGCTCCAAATCTTGACATTTTATCCTTTGTTGAGTTATGCACCTACTAAGATCTTGATAATGAATCTGTCACTAATTAAACACAAGATCATTAGTAAACATAACTTCATGAGTTGATCATCATCAAAACAAGGGTGATAGGCCTTTGGGCCAACAAAGTATTTGAAACATCAAACATTAAATTAAATTATTTACAGGTTTAATTTCATGCCAATAATGGACAACCAGTCCTGTAATGGCCCAGCTATTGACAGTTTTCACACTTTTGATGCTTCACTTCCTTCACTTAAACCTGGATGAACCTTTAGGCCTCCCCTTGGTTGGTACAGGACTAGTTGGATCGCGTATAGTCAATTCTTCACCATCTCGCAAAACCACGACCGCTCCACTGAAACCAATATTTGTTTCAAACTGTCATGATTGAGAATGTATTGACCTGGATTTGTATTCATTACTGATTTCTTCAACAAATCTTTTCAAAAAAGCATCCAACTTTGAAATATGGATATCTGAATCGGCCACCATTTTAAGAATTGCATTAAATTTGGAACGCAGTGTCCACAGTCTAGTCGTCCGTCGAGTGCCTTGATTGAAAAAAAGCCTAATGCTATTTTCAATTACAACATTTTTGTAACGTGCATTCAACCTCTATCTCTGTAGTATATTAAATTTTGGTATATGTGTAATGTGATTGCGCCACAAAATATACAGAATATGTCTACAAAGGATACCCTCTGTTTCGATTAATGCGCAAGTACAAGATACATTAAGTTTAACAGAATTCTCATAACTCACCTTTTCCCAATATCTTTTGATTCTGAAATTCACCAACCAAATATTTGGCTCCAGGTCCATCGTGTTCCAACTCTTCTGAAAAGAGTGTCATTACAACTGCCCATTCTTTTGGAACAACTGAAAAAATTTTGGGCTATACAACTTTGAAACTTGTATCTCATATGGATATGATGTACAATTGGGTACAGAATTCACACCCCGAAAGTCTTTTTGAGATTTAGAACTACGACGGGCAGCGACAGCTTTATCGTATTGGTGGACAAACTCAACTAGTTTTGTTTTTGCATTCACAAAACTATCAAAGAAGGAATTAATACTCTCAGACGTCTGACTGGTTATCATCCAGCACAAAAAATATCCTTAAGATAAGCATTAACCCAGTGTCGACGCAATCTGTACATCTTCAACAACCAACTGTCTTCTTCTTCTTCTTCTATATGATATTTTTTCTTTATTAATCTCCATCGTTCCTCGCATTTGCTTATATCACGGGAGGTGTACCAAAGATGAAAATCAGAGATAAAATCTTCCCTATACTTGTTCGTCAGCGGGATTTGTTGCTCAGCAATATGTTTTTCGTACATGCCAAAAATAGTACCGGTGCCGAGTAGTTAGAAAAACCATCTTGATGGCATCACCGATCTGGGCATCCTGATCAGTAATAATTACTTTTAGTGCAACTCCATGCATGCATTTGAGCCATTTATTGAATAGCCAAACAAATAGATCCCTCTTCTCATCCGCAAGCAATGCCCAACCAAATAAAATTTATTGTCGATGATGATTCACTCTAGTGAATGGAGAAAATGACAGATTCAAGTGATTAGTCCTGTATGTTATGTCAAAAACAATTACATCACAAAAACTCAAATACAAGAAAATTGCTCTTCCATCAGCCCAAAAAATGCTTCTAAGTGTGCCCGCATTATCAACTTCACTTGCAAAGAAAAAATCTGGATCAGACTCAGCTTTTTCTTGAAAATATTTGATGATCGAAATAAACTCATGATCAATGTTATTTCTACGATGACGAGTAAAATCAATAACTTGTTGTTGTTGGCCCAATGGCCTTCCACTCTAGTTTTGATGATGATCAACACTCATGTAGTTATGTTTACTAATATTCTTGTGTTTCTAAGTCTCAGATCATTAACAGGATATTAGTTGGTGATTAGCTTCAACAAGATGATTAGAAGCTTATCATGGTGATTCCGGTGCCAAAGCTTAAAGATCATACCTTTGCACTTGGAGAATCACGGAGTTTTGGAGCAAGTCTACTTGAAGATGAAGATCGTCAAGAAGACTTAGGTATCCTAGTTTAGATTATGAGTTTTAGATCCATTTGTAAAGCTTAGTATAGTTGATATGCTCAAGTGCACAAAACACACGTTTTATGATTGAGTTTTGGTTTTCATGAATAGTTTATCAAAACAAGTTTACATATGGTATATGTATAGTAGATGTTTTCTATTTATACATACATGCTTTAACTTGGTAAACAAACTTATTTTGATATCCCTATTCATGTTTTGGAAAAATCAAGTTTGATAAAAATACAAGTTTTGTTTTTGATAAAATTTGCAAGACACAAAAATAAATTGATATGTTGATATATTGTCTTGAAATTTTTATCACAGGTGTATGTTTTAATATAAAATGATAAAACAAATTTTGTGAATTTTTTAGAAGTGTTAAAAGATTTTTAGAAAATATTTTACACTGTTTTTCTGACCCTGCACTGTGCCTGCCAGGCCAGTTCGGTCGACCGGACCGGTCGACCGCACCAAGTGGCCGGTCGACCGGGTCGGTCGACCGATGTGCACAATCGTGCACGCTGGCGACACATGTAGTCGGTCGACCGGACCGGTCGACCGAGTTGAGAGCTCTGCTCTCGGGAATTTTCGGTCGACCGGACCGGTCGACCGCTGCTGCCCAACGGTCACATTTTTGACCGTTGGCGGTCGACCGGGCCGGTCGACCGGCAGTTGGTCAGACTGCCACATCAGCCTAACGGCTAGTTTTTCCTAGGGGCTATATATACCCCATTTCTCCATTGTTTTGAACAAGAATTTTTGAGCTAAAAATTTTTCAGTTTTCTGAAGAGTTTAAAAGAGTTTTTAAAAGAGTTTTTAAGTCAAAAAGATTTCATCTTATTTGTTTTTTGGGTTTTTGGAAAATCAAAGAAAGCTAGGGTTTTGGGAGATTGTTTTGTTTTCATTTTCTAACATTTACAAGTGATTTCCCAAATAGTTTTTCTTTGTTGCTGGTTTCCAAAAACACCTTGTTTCCACACTTGAGCTATCACTATCCTAAACTATTAGGATCTTGTTTTTGTGGAAAAAGAAAAGAGAAAAAGAAAGAGAAGAGTTTGAGGTTGTTTGTTGTAAACCTCTAAGTTGTACACCCTTATTCTTGTTGTATCCCTCTTCGGTAGAGGTGATCGGGTGATTGGTTTGTGAGCCTCTTAGTTAGAGGTGTTTGTTGTTGTTGGCTACGGGCCGTATCCCTCTTCGGTAGAGGTGGATTGTGGTTGTATAGCCTCGGTGGCTTTGTAAGGTTGAGAGAGGAGTTTGGTACTCCTATAGTGGATTGGGAAATCCTACACGGTGGTGTAGGCGGGGATGTAGAGTTGGGTACTCGAACCTCGAAACAAATCTTTGTGTTAGCGTTTGATCCATTGTCTCTCTAACCCTTACTCTCTTTACTTTGTGCAAGCATCATTCATTCATTGCATACATATCTTATACATTGCTTGTGTTGTGCATATTTCATATTGCCTTGCATTTATTCATATTGCTATTCATTCTTATATGCTTGGCTTGATTGTGTGTATTTTATATTGCTTGGATTGCTTGTGTGTGTGTGCCTAACTTATACTCATCCAACAAGAGCTTCACATAACACCTCAACCCATTTCAAGGGGAATCAAGAGGAGTTAGTCCAGAGCCTCGCAAGGGGAATTCGGCTACACTTGTTGTATTGTATCAAGTTTATGCAACATTTGCATTAGCTTCCGCATTTAGCGCACTTAGTTTGCATTTAGTTTATTAGATTAGCACTTACACCTATTCACCCCCCCTCTAGGTGTTTTTCAATTGGTATCAGAGCTAGTGCTCCTGATACTTAGGCTTAACATCCTAGGAGTGATCCATTTGCTTGCTAATCTCATTTGCATTTGTTTGTTTGCTCATTCATATATAGTTTACCATGGACTTCATGACCCCTCCTAGCTTTGACCCTTCCAACATTGATGTTTGGAAGTATAGGATGTCCATGTACCTAAAGACCCTAGGTTTGCATGTCTTCCTTGCCGCCACCAAGAGATGTTATCTTGGTGATGGTAATCATATAGGGGCCAATGCACAAGCCCTAGAGGCCATTAGAAGCACTCTTCCTAAAGATTATCTCTTATGTGTTTCTAACTTTGATTCCGCCTTTGCAGTGTGGAATAAATTGACAACAACCACCACCTCCAAACTTCAAGTGCCAAATCAACCGGAGGAATTTAGTGGAGAATCCGATCCACAATGCTTCATGGTCCAAGGGAATGACTCCCTTGAGGTACACTCGGAAACTCCATTAGATAGTGATGATGATGCTAGTTCTTCAAGAAATGATATTGTTGATCCACATGCTTTGAATGAAGAACTTTCAATTGTTTGTGAGAAATTAATTGAGAAGTATAAGATTTTGAAAAAGAAAAGTCTAGGAATAGAAAAAGAAAATAAGTGTTTGAATTCTAGACTTAATATTGCTTTGCAAGAGAAAGAGGAGATCTCTAATGATAGGGATTCATTAAGATCTCAACTTAATCTTGTATTAAAAGAAAATGAATTTTTGAAAATAAAAATGATTGTGAAAACCTTTTAAAGAAGAATGAAAACTTGTCTTCTAAAATTGATTTTGTTTTAAAAGAGAATGTTGCTTTGAAAAACAAAATTATTTCTATTTCAAATGACTTGAATGCTTGTTTAGAGAAAAATAATGTTTTACATAATAAGATTGATTCTCATGTTTGCCATGCTAGGGTAGTTTCACCTAAATCACCCATTGCATGTTCCACTTCTTCTATGCTTGAGAATGATATAAATTTGTTAAAGAAGAAAATGGATTGTTTGGGCTCCACTATGAGCCAATGTGCCATGAACCACTCACGGTTGGAAACCTTGGTTCGAAAGAAACAAGTTCCAACTTCTATGTATGCACACCCTCCACGGCATACACATGCTCCACACGGACACACTCCTCACATGTATGCTCATGTGTACACTTGTACACATTGTGGACGTAAGGGCCACCTTGCTAAATTTTGCTATGATAGATTACATACTCCTAATTTAGCAAAGAACTTTGTTTAGGTTAGAAATGAGACTAACCCCCATGGACCCAACGAGAAGATGTGGGTACCAAAGACCACCCCTCCTATTATTTTTGATGTAGGTGTGGGCTCTCACATGACGTGAGAGTGATGACACCTTGGAGTGGATGCGTTCCGGACTTAAAGGAAATCTATTGGATGCATCACTTTCAAGGGAAGAGATGGTGGAGAGGACCACCAAGTTTTGGAGACAAGGATAGTTGCTTCTTCGGTTTGGTAACAATCCTTTACTCCCATTTATTGTATACATGCTTTCCATTTCATTGCTTATAGCATGTTTTGATGTTTTATAGCATGTTTCATTGTCTATGGATTAGTATGTTCATTCCATGTTTATTAGATCCTTGACATACATGTATAGTATTTGAGACACATATGCTTATATGAACCCATACTTAGTGTTCTCACTTTAGTTTAAGCTATAATGTACATCATGAATCTAATACATGTGAATTTACATAATAATCATGTTTTAGTTTTCCATGATGACTTTTATCATGATGATTTTTATATGTGTTTTTGATGCTTCATGTTTTGAATATATGTTTAAGTGTTAGTTTTCATTAAGACTAGTTATATACTTGTACATAGAGTGGGATACAAATAAATCTATATATAGTTGGAATTGAATGCTTATTTGAACCCATTAGATGTGCTAGTATAGTCTAGTTTTGATGATTCATACATATTAAACTTGTATTCTCATTTTTTTGAATTTACTTTATGATTGTGTGTTTCACTTCATGTATATGTTTGTGTTGCCAAACTTTAAGATATACATGTATACCCCTTGAGTCATTTGCCTTTCATGCAAATCTATATTTGGACTCAATTGTGTTTAGGGATATGTATGTATACTTCATGTTTGACAATTCATACATATACCTTGAAATGAAATTTGTTGTGATGAAAATTTAGTTTTTCATGTTTCATGTATTTATGTTTAACTTCATGTATATGTCTATCTAGTTCAAACTAATCTTATACATATACATCTTTTTGAGCCACGTGCCTTCATGAATATTCATTTAGTGGACTCGTTGAGTTTTGGATATGTATGTATATTTTAGCTTGTATTAGACATACATATGCCTTGAAGATTAAATAAGGAGTTTTATATGATTTTTCATGTTTTTGATGGAATTATGTTTAAGGAATAATTGAGCTTAATGAAATATTTTTCATGATTATGATCTTCACATATTATTTGTACACTCATATCTATTGCTCATGTTTTGTTTCTCATGAGTTATGCTTTATTGGTTAGAGTGATGATTATCATGTGAATTTCAATTTTGTTTTATTCCTTGCTTGAAGGATTTCGTACTAGTTAACAAGTTTTTCCATTTAACTAATTGCGATGTTCTTCATTTTGGTAGTGATTTTCAAACAAAACTACATTTTCAAATCTATCTTTGAAAACCCCTACCATCCAAGGGCGGTAGGATGGGAGATCATGTTCATGTATGCCCTAAATTGAAAATCTTTAAAACTTGAATTATGATTGGGTGGTAGAGAATATGATGTATACACTTGAACTTATTGTTATGTCAATTGGTATCATTGAACTCTTTCAATTGGTATCATTTTGATCTTCTTGTATACTCATATATGTTTTGTATGTATGTATGTTTTAAATTCCAAGTATATCAATTTCTATTGGTATCTATCTTTCATACATATATATGTTTGTATTTATGCTAGTGCTTGAGTTTCAATTTTGTTTAAATTGATTACTTTTAAATTGTTATCAAGACTATGCATGTCTTTAGTTTGTATCTCATAAAGGGGGGAGAAAATATGATTTTGTATTTTGGTATTTGTACTCCCACACTTTATGATTAAAAAAAAATTGTTTATATGTTTTTAAAATGAACAATTCTTACAATTGGTATCAATGTTTCTATGTAAAATCTTTTCAATTGGTAAAATATTTTCAATTGGTATCATTAGATATTTTCAATTGGTATCAATTTGATTCATGTTGTATATACTCATATTTTGTTCTTTCATGTATGTATGCATCTACTTCAATTGATATTATCTTTTCATACATATATGTGATCTTTTGTGCTTGATTTACACACGTATATTATATACTATATGCTTGCTTATCAAGATTTTGTTTTTTTTTAAAAAAAAATATTTGATATGAACTTGTGTTTTGTATTGCCTATATGCAAGGAGAGCTTAACATCTCTCTTACATATAGATTCATGATGAGTGTATTGTGTATTGAGGAGCTTAACATCTCTTCTTTATATGGTACACGTGTGTAGGGGGAGCTTCACATCTCCTCTTATGCATTACATAATATGTGTTATGTGAATTGGGGCTTGTCATCCCTTCTTCATGTAATGCATATGTGTAGGGAAGCTAACTTAGCGTCTTCCTCTTCATGAATGTATATAGCATATAACATATATTAATCCTTGTTTATTGGTATCAAGATGCTTCATTGACATATTTTTTAATTGATATCATGTTTGTAGTCACCCCTTATTGATTTGTTTTTTATTTTAGACAAAAAGGGGGAGAACATTGTTTGCATTGTTTTGATTGACAAAAAGGGGGAGAAAGATTTTTACCCCTCATTTTATCTATGGTTTTGATTGTTTACCCCTTTGTTGATGATTGACAAAAAGGGGGAGAAAGATTTATGAAGTTTTATATGCATGCTTATGTTTTATATGCATATATTATGTTTTAATCTCAAGAATATTAAGTTTAATTGATTTATAGAGTTTGCTTTGTAATTGGTATCTAGAGCTTATTTTGTTTTGAATATTCCATTTGATATCTAGAACCATTTATTGTTTATGCATACGCATGTTTCATGTTTAACATTCATTGCATATATTTATTGTTTATCCCTATGCATGAGTTAAGGGGGAGCTTCCTTGAAGCTTATCTTTAATCCATGCATATATAACTCCATGAGTTTTGTCATCATCAAAAAGGGGGAGATTGTTGGCCCAATGGCCTTCCACTCTAGTTTTGATGATGATCAACACTCATGTAGTTATGTTTACTAATATTCTTGTGTTTCTAAGTCTCAGATCATTAACAGGATATTAGTTGGTGATTAGCTTCAACAAGATGATTAGAAGCTTATCATGGTGATTCCGGTGCCAAAGCTTAAAGATCATACCTTTGCACTTGGAGAATCACGGAGTTTTGGAGCAAGTCTACTTGAAGATGAAGATCGTCAAGAAGACTTAGGTATCCTAGTTTAGATTATGAGTTTTAGATCCATTTGTAAAGCTTAGTATAGTTGATATGCTCAAGTGCACAAAACACACGTTTTATGATTGAGTTTTGGTTTTCATGAATAGTTTATCAAAACAAGTTTACATATGGTATATGTATAGTAGATGTTTTCTATTTATACATACATGCTTTAACTTGGTAAACAAACTTATTTTGATATCCCTATTCATGTTTTGGAAAAATCAAGTTTGATAAAAATACAAGTTTTGTTTTTGATAAAATTTGCAAGACACAAAATAAATTGATATGTTGATATATTGTCTTGAAATTTTTATCACAGGTGTATGTTTTAATATAAAATGATAAAACAAATTTTGTGAATTTTTTAGAAGTGTTAAAAGATTTTTAGAAAATATTTTACACTGTTTTTCTGACCCTGCACTGTGCCTGCCAGGCCAGTTCGGTCGACCGGACCGGTCGACCGCACCAAGTGGCCGGTCGACCGGGTCGGTCGACCGATGTGCACAATCGTGCACGCTGGCGACACATGTAGTCGGTCGACCGGACCGGTCGACCGAGTTGAGAGCTCTGCTCTCGGGAATTTTCGGTCGACCGGACCGGTCGACCGCTGCTGCCCAACGGTCACATTTTTGACCGTTGGCGGTCGACCGGGCCGGTCGACCGGCAGTTGGTCAGACTGCCACATCAGCCTAACGGCTAGTTTTTCTAGGGGCTATATATACCCCATTTCTCCATTGTTTTGAACAAGAATTTTTGAGCTAAAAATTTTCAGTTTTCTGAAGAGTTTAAAAGAGTTTTAAAAGAGTTTTTAAGTCAAAAAGATTTCATCTTATTTGTTTTTTGGGTTTTTGGAAAATCAAAGAAAGCTAGGGTTTTGGGAGATTGTTTTGTTTTTCATTTTCTAACATTTACAAGTGATTTCCCAAATAGTTTTTCTTTGTTGCTGGTTTCCAAACACCTTGTTTCCACACTTGAGCTATCACCTATCCTAAACTATTAGGATCTTGTTTTTGTGGAAAAAGAAAAGAGAAAAAGAAAGAGAAGAGTTTGAGGTTGTTTGTTGTAAACCTCTAAGTTGTACACCCTTATTCTTGTTGTATCCCTCTTCGGTAGAGGTGATCGGGTGATTGGTTTGTGAGCCTCTTAGGTAGAGGTGTTTGTTGTTGTTGGCTACGGGCCGTATCCCTCTTCGGTAGAGGTGGATTGTGGTTGTATAGCCTCGGTGGCTTTGTAAGGTTGAGAGAGGAGTTTGGTACTCCTATAGTGGATTGGAAATCCTACACGGTGGTGTAGGCGGGGATGTAGAGTTGGGTACTCGAACCTCGAAACAAATCTTTGTGTTAGCGTTTGATCCATTGTCTCTCTAACCCTTACTCTCTTTACTTTGTGCAAGCATCATTCATTCATTGCATACATATCTTATACATTGCTTGTGTTGTGCATATTTCATATTGCCTTGCATTTATTCATATTGCTATTCATTCTTATATGCTTGGCTTGATTGTGTGTATTTTATATTGCTTGGATTGCTTGTGTGTGTGTGCCTAACTTATACTCATCCAACAAGAGCTTCACATAGCACCTCAACCCATTTCAAGGGGAATCAAGAGGAGTTAGTCCAGAGCCTCGCAAGGGGAATTCGGCTACACTTGTTGTATTGTATCAAGTTTGTGCAACATTTGCATTAGCTTCCGCATTTAGCGCACTTAGTTTGCATTTAGTTTATTAGATTAGCACTTACACCTATTCACCCCCCCTCTAGGTATTTTTCAGTTGTGAGCTTACTTCTTCACAACCTTCTCCGTGGTTCATTACATTAAGAACACGGGAAATATTTGAAGGGCGAATTCTTACATCAATCAAATTGCTCATAATGTTTCTGCTAATCTTTGATCGATGTGTCTGGTGAGAGTATAAGTGATGGACCTTATCCGGGCTTGATAATTCATGTGAATGAGAATCAACAAACTTAATGACAAACCAAAATCTTCAGTCTAATAATATACAAAGACGCACATGCATCTCAGCAGGACACACAATTCTAGTATCGATTCGACGGTTGACTGTAAGCCCATCTTGTCTTTTGTCACATAACTTCTTCACACCCTCCTTATTGCAACAAAATTTTCTGCAAATAACTTCATGAGGAGGCCTCCGTGACTTATCTATTCTTTTTCTTCTCACGCCAAAACCTCTATTCCTTGCATAAGAATTGTAGAAGTTGTATGCTTCATCGTTCGTGGAAAGTGTTTTCCTAAAAAAATAACTGAGCTTTCAGACATTTCTCCATGTGAATTCAGATCCTACAAAATAAATTGTTGAACTAAATCAAAAGAAATAATTGAAAATCACACGTCTGAACTATAATAAAAACTGCGACCAAGGTCGCAGATGTAAAAAAATCTGTAACTTCTGAATAAAAGACTGCGACTATAGTCGCAGTTCTCCGTATGGCCAGACTTTTAACAAAATGTGAATAATAACTGTGAAAATTTGTCATTAATATATACTGTGATCTTAAGTCGCAGTTCCTAAAATTTAGTGTATAAAAAAGAAATAATTGAAAATCTCACGTCTGAACAATAATAAATAGGACTGCGACTAAGGTCGCAGTTGTAAAGATAGCTTTAACTACTGAAAAAATGGTTTTAATACATATTGCGACCGTTATCGCAGTTCTTACAATTTAGAGTATTAAATTAAATAAGTGCGACTGAGCATAGTTAACAAAACTGTGAAATTGTTTCTGAAAAAAAAGACTTTAGTAAAAGTGATTATATTGTTCTGTAAAACGATATCTAGGTCGCAGTTCCATATACGTTACACAAAATTTTTTACATATAAGAAATTGCAGAAAAAAGGATAAAATAAAAACCTCTTGATCAGCATCCAAAGATCTCAACCCTTCAATACTTTCAATATTCTGTGAGGAAGTTAAACCAAATGATATATGATTCATATTTAGATCGGGAGATAGAGATCAGGGACAGCGATGATCAGAATTAGAAGGGGAAGTGCTCTGCTCCGCTGTCGACATTAAAATAAAATAGGAGATTTAGGTCTGTAAAGTAAAAAAAAAGAAAAAAACCTGATCCGGAAACAACTATTTTTAGAAAAAAACTTTATAGCAGGAAAAGGAAAACCTAAATCTGACAACGAGCGAAAAACAAAATAGGAAAAAAATAATAATAAACAATAGTCGGACAAGTACCTTTTACCGAGGGATATTTAGTAATTTCACTTATTCCAATAGGTGGGCCGCAACTTATTGGTGCGGAATTTACCGAGGTACATTTAGTAATTTCACTTATTTCAATAGGCGGGCCGTAACTTATTGGTGTGACAAATAATGTGCCACATCACTGCAGGCTAAGAGAGACTCTCAACTATCGATTGATATACATATCTGTGTGTGTATAAGATTAATTTCTTTTTAACTTTGAAAGTATTGACGATCAATATTCATATAGTCCAATAATCTAATTGTCCAAACTTTTATCATTGGACATGCTTTTGACACTTTGTTAGTTAGTATAGATAGATGTTTTTCGAGAAAAAGATTGATAGATAATGATAATATGTTTGGCTAAATTGTCATGTTATATTTAGTATTCTTCCGTAACTTGCATGTGCAATTTGATTTAGATCAAGCCATTAAAATGGGCAACAAAAAGCATAATCAAAGTTCCCAGAACAGCCTCAATGAGACCCTAGACGCAGCTTGAAGTGTTCGGCCTTGGTCTTTCCTCAATCTAACCAAACATATATGTAGCAAACATACCTAATATTTGTCTTGCAAATAAATTAAAGAAAGAATAGTAGAAGAAAAAGCACCCATCAAAAGCTCCCAAAATACACCTAAGGGGACCCCTACCCGCTTATAAACAATACCATTAGGCCCACATAAACATTTCAGTTTCAGGTAATTAAATCTCCAGAACTTTCTTTTATCAGATGAGACGACACCTCACTGGCTACAGGGAACATACGAGTTAATGCATACAACATAAATTAACATTGAAAACCATGCTGCACATCCACCACATTCATTGTGGCGCACACATAGAGTGACACCTGTGGGAAGGAAGTTAACAAGGATGTATACATGTGGGGGAAGATACTCGTAGGGTTTAATTTGTCCGAAATAACGCTATCACTTATTAATGCCACAAAATTGTATGACCAATTCTACTCTTATTTTTGTTTATATACTTAGGGCCTATTTGTTTCGCCGCAAATGACCCAAGCTATAAGTCGTAAAACTTCATTTCATTTTTCGCTGTTTGATTCGTTGCAAAACAACTTGCAAAATACAACTCTCATTTTCTCACTTGCAGTTGTTACAGTTAATTTTGTGGTGATGTAAATCTCACTTTTGCGTCTACATTTTCTCACTTGCAGCTGGTACAATTAATTTTGTGGTCATGTAAATCTCACTTGTATTACACTTGTAGTCCAAAGCAGTTACTTGATAATCTATATGTAATTTAATATTATTAAATTTTAATTTTTTAAAATATTTTTAATAGTGTTTAATTTCTTACTTAATTATTTAATTATTTTATATTTTTAATCTTTAGTTTTTTATTATTTTTAATATTGTTTTAATATTTAATATTTAATTATTTTAATTTAAAATTTATATTTAATATTGTTATTTAATACTTTATTATTTTATTAATATTTATACCAATTTTCTTAATATATTATTTAGATTTAATATTTTATTAATATAATAATATTATGCTTTAATATAAAATTATGATATATATTTAATTTTATTATTTTTAATATAAATAATTACTTTATTAATATTATAATATATTTTATTAGTATATTAATATTTTATTATGTTAATATTGTAATAATAATTCATTATAATAATATTATAATTATAATTTATTATTAAAAATATAATTATATTTTAATTTATTAGTTTTATATTTTATCATATTATAATATTATAACTATATTTTATTATTTTTCTTAAGATTTTTTTAATATTTATGTTTTATTAGTACTATTAAAATTTTATTAATGTTCTTTAGATTTTCTTAAAATTTTATAATTATTTATTTAGTTAATATTTTACTAATTATACTAATATTTTATTAATATTATTGTTATAAATAAAATATTAAAATTATTTATATTTTATCTTAAAATTATTAACACAATTTAATTTTCAATAGTAGGTTTAATTTAATAGTATTTATAATATTTAAATCACTGCTACAGTTAATTTTGTGGTCAATTTTTTCACTTACACTTTTATATTACCAACCAAACACCATAAAACGCACTATACTTTCCCATTTACACTTTCACTTTACCAACCAAATACCGTAAAATATAATATACTTTTCCATTTACACTTTCATTTTACTAACGAAACATCGCAAAACACAATATACTTTCTCATTTACACTTTCACTTTACCACCAAACACTGTAAAACACAATATATTTTTCTTAATATAGTTCACTTTTTTCATTTTCATTTTACGACTTACGACTTACAGCCATTTGCAGTAAAACAAATAAGCCCTTAGTTAAGAGTTCTATTGATCAGTGAACTAGCTCGTTCCAACTTCCACCTTCAAATTACTATAGACCCAAAATAGTGATATATATATGGATGATTATTAATCCAGTCCCTTGTGCATTGTGATTTGCGGACAATGGAGTGAAAGTATATGGTTGTTATGATAGGTCAAAGAAGGTGGCTCTCCACCAAATACCTTTCAATTCTCCATCCTCTAACCACCAGCCACCCATAATGAATATGGTTACTATTGACTGCATAGTAACCCAAAGTTTATCTATAAATAGGCCATTCCTGATTCATTTCAATGGACACTTCAGAAATCAATAAGAATCCCTACTTCTACTCTGTCTTTAGAATTCTCTATTTTGGTGTTATAATTTCTCGGGTTTTACAACGTGTTATCAGCACGAGCGCTCTAGTTCTATTACCAGCCTCTACCTCGTCAGCTCAGGAAAAAAATTTTATCACAAGCCTCTACCTCCATTAGCTTAAGGTAAAAGTCTTATCACGAGCCTCTACTTTCATTGCTCAAGAAAAAGTTCTATCATAAGTCTCAGCCTCTACCTCTACTATTTTAAGGTAAAAATGACAAGTTATTTTACTTATAATACTCGTATAACATCGCTACTATATATGAAAGAAAGCTCTGCCACCTATTTATAGTAATGTGATGTGATTATGAAAAACTAGATTATTGTACTAATTATATTCATATAACACCACTACTATATATGAAAGGAGGCTCTGTCACCTATTTATAGTAAGTGATGTGATTATGATAAGTTAATAATATTTCTTGTTATTATCTTTACTAACCTCTCAATTGATGCTTGCGTGGAATAAAGTCCAAGCTATCAATATTATATATTTTATTGTTCTGCTATTTATATCTGTATAAACACTCACTGAAAGGTTTACTGAGTAGCGCGGTGTGCTGATATTTATTTCTTATTTATTCCTTCATTAACTATGTCTGCAAAACACCCACCAAGTAGAGCGACGTGCCTATATTATAGCTCATAAATATACGTAATACAATGCATTTATTTTACCATCTTCTTTATTATAATATTTAATTGTATTAAATTCAAATTGCTTTTCTCTCCTCCAACGTCTATAAACGATTATAAAAGACTAGTTTTTACTCTATAAATTGGTGAATTCTAAACTACATGTCTCACTTCTCAATCTCTCTTCATTCTCAATTTTCTTCATAATCTTCATACGCTTTTTAGTCAAAATTTTCGCAAGATGTTTAGTCCATTTTTGAAGTTTATTATTGTCGTCATCATCATCTATATCATTATCATTTTTGTTGTAGATATGTATCCAAGTGATTTTTGACTGAACCTTTTAATTTTAATATTCATCTTCCCTCTTTTGTTTGTCGCTATTATAATTGAAAAGTAAGCTTACTATTTTGTTGTGAAATAAAATATTGTGATCCTAATTATTTTTGTATTTTGTTATAGCTATCACCATGTACCATGTTAAACTTTGCAAATCTTGAGTTTATTCCACTTGATATCATGAGAAGGAATTATATGTCTTGGCTTATTGACATAGAAATGCATCTCGAGTCAAGGGGTCCCACTGAAACCATAAAAGAGATGAACTCTACGTCATCGCAAGATAAGGTAAAAACGACGATCTTTATCTGCAGACATTTTGATGAATGTTTAAAATGTGAATATCTCACAGTAAGAGACCCAAATGTCTTGTGAAAAAATCTCAAAGAAAGATTTGATCATCAAAAGAAAGTTGTGCTCCCTACCACACGTGATGAATGAAATGCTTTGCGCTTCAAAGACTTCAAGAAAGTCAGCGACTATAACTCTGCAATGTTCAGAATAGTATCCCAATTGAAATTCTGTGGGGTGAATATCACAGATGAAGAAATGCTGGAGAAAACTTACTCCACATTTCATGCATCTAATATAACACTGCAACAACAATATCGGTTGCGTGGTTTTAAGAAATATTTTGAACTAATTTCATCTCTCCTTGTGGCAGAGAAGAATAATGCACTTTTAATCAAAATCATCAGTCTCATCCTACTGTTTTAGCAGCATTTCCAGAAGCAAATATTGTATTTTTTAAAAATTATGAACGAGGATATAATCATGGTCATGGCCATGGATGTGGTCATGGTCGTGGACGTGGACGTGACCGTGGACGTGGTCGAAGTGATTTTTACAACCCTTCACAAAACAACGTGATCGACAAGAAGCATCATGTAGAAAAATATGATAAAGGAAAAGATATTCGTGAAGAGGCTCCAAAGGGCACTGGGCTCGAGTGTGTCGAACATCGGAGCACCTTTGTAAGCTTTACAAGGCATCCTTAAAAGAAAAAAAAGAAAGTGAATTTCACTGAACATGATGATCCTATGGATGATTCAACTCATTTTGATGCTTCAGATTTTACTGATGATTTTGCTGATCTTTCAACCCATCGTGATTCTATTGATTTTGGTGATAATTAGATATATGATTGTATTATCATGTTTTGTTATTGTCAAATTTATCTTTAAATGTAATATTTTATTTATAATAATATGTTTAAAATTTTATTTTCATCAAATAATTTATTTTGCATGAAGCTTGATAGGGATTATTCTAATGATGAAGTCAAGACCAAAACTAGAGATATTTGCATACTAGATAGTGGTACAACACACACTATTCTCAAGCACAAAAGGTACTTCTCGGATTTAAAACCAACAAAAATAATTATCAATACAATATCAGGTCCTATAGACTTGATTGAAGGAACTGGTAAAGCCAGCTTTATATTGCTAAATGAAACAAAATTTTTCATAAAAGACGCTTTGTTTTCACCAAAATCTAAAAGAAATTTGTTGAGTTTTAATGATATATATCTTCATGGATATGATACTCAGTCTGCAGCTGAAGGAAATATGAAGTATATATATCATACTACTTATGTATCAGGAAAGAAGTATATATTAGAAAAACTACCGAAGTTTTCCTCGGGATTGCATTACACATATATAAATGTGATAGAGTCGCATATGGTAGTTAAAGAAGATACAAAAATATTAACTCTATGGTATGACCGTTTAGGTCATCCTGGTTCAATAATGATGCGAAGAATTATTGAGAATTCACATGGATATGTATTAAAGGGCCAGAAGATCCTTCAAACTAGTAAAATCCATGTGAGGCTTGTTCGCTAGGAAAATTAATCATGAGACCATCACCAGCTAAAATAAAAACTGAATCACCTACATTTTTTGAACGTATCCAAGGTGATATATGTGGGCTTATACACCCACTGTGTGGACCATTTTGATACTTTATGGTATTAATAGATGCCTCTAGTAGATGGTCACACGTTTGTCTATTATCAACTCGCAATGTGATAATTACGAGATTTTTTTACTCAGATAATTAGATTATGAGCATAATTTCCTGATTATACAATCAAAAAAGTTAGACTCGATAATGCTGGTGAGTTACGTCTCAGGCCTTTAATGATTATTGTATGTCAATTGGGATAGCTGTTGAGCATCCTATTGCCCATGTATATACACAAAATGGTTTCGCTAAATCACTGATTAAGCGCCTCCGGCTTATTGCTAGACCATTAATAATGAGAACAAAACTTCCTATTTCTATATAGGATCATGCAATTTTACATGTTGCAATATTAATTCGTATCAGACCAAGTGCGTATCATGAGTACTCCCCTCTACAATTAGCATTTGGTTAAGAACCAAATATTTTTCATCTTAGAATTTTTGATTGTGCAGTATATGTACCGATTGCTCCACCACAACGTACAAAGATGGGTCCTCAAAGAAGACTGGGAATATATGTTGGCTATGAATCTCCTTCTATTAAAAGATATCTTGAGCATAAAATCGATGATTTTTTACAGCTCAGTTTGCCGATTGTCATTTCAATGAAGTAATTTTTCCAGCATTAGGGGGAGAAAAGAAACAGCTGGAGAAAGAGATTACATAGAGTGAACCATCTTTACTGCATCTTGATCCTCACACAAAATAATGTGAGTCAGAAGTGCAAAAGATTATACATTTACAAGAAATAGCAATTGTCAGATGCATTCACTGATACGAAAAGAGTGACTAAATCAACATATCAGCTGTAAATGCTCCTACTCGGATTGAAATCCCAAAAGGTTAATCCAAAAATGAAGTCACTAATGAGTCTAAGACACGCCTGAAGCGTGGTAGACTAATCGGTTCTAAAGATAAAAATTCTCAAAAAAGAAAAGGAGCAGATAAGCATGATGACCCCAATGTGAAAGAATGTGCTTATAATATGTGTGTGAGACCCACACATATAACATATTATAAAAAGATTAATACACTTGTCAACACGGGATTGGCCCTCTTATTGTATGTGTATGTGGTTCACACACAGGAACCGAGCCCCCAAATTTGTTAATAATTGTGAAATTACCCCTCCCCTTCTTCCTCCTTCTCGCCTTCCCCTCCTCTCTTTCCCTTCACCGCTTGTCGTCCATCGTCCCTCCCTGGCCATCCTTGCCCTCATCTCCCCCCTCCTCGCCCGTCTCTTCCCTCCATGCTCCCCCCCACCCCCACCCAAAACCCAATCTACTGTTCGTCTGGACCTCAATAGATGGTAGGGAGGGGAGAAGGAAGGAGGGGGGGGGGGGGGGGATGGAAGAGACGGGCGGTGAAAAGGGGCATGGAAGAAGACAGAGAGGAGGAGGAATGATGAGCATTTTAGAAATTTTCATGTGGGTAAATGTGTTCAAGAGAATAATGAATGAACAATATTTTTTTTAGACGCCTTAATTAATTTGTTGGGTGCCTATGTCCGCACTCATTTTTGTGGCTTAAAAAGATATTAGGATTGATATCCTTTCTTTTTTCCCGCAATGGTTTAATGTGTCAAATATAACTATACTTAATTTATTTATTAATAACTGACCACGAATCCACTGTGATTATCTGAGTAAAAAGAGGGGAAGCCTATATCTTGATTTTTGTTTTTTGTTTAGATATATAGAATCTATCAACAACTAATCATAAAAGAAACTTTCGTTTCTATGTTGAGAAAGAGTGAGAGAGACTCGTATGGCTATTTTCAAAAACAAAAATTAGAGGCAAAGTCTTCTAATTCTTTAGACTCATTCAATCATCTTTAAACCCCACAAGCTCACGTTATGGAGCCCAATGCAAACAGTACTGTTACATAAATTTAGTTGGTCGGAAAGAGTAACAAAGGAGAGAATCTGGGTAATATGGTCACCAATAATTTTTACTAGCACAACCTCCACCAATAAACATGTAGGTCGTCATTGAGATCTGAATCACTAGTAAAAGGTGGGCATAGATTGTGAGAAGTGTCATGTTTAAGTCCAACTACGATTTATATATATTAAATAAAATAAAATTATAATAATACCATTTCATATGTATATTCCATAGAAATTATTAGACAACTAGCCCTGCTGCCAAAATGTAGTAGATACACAAGCCACATAAACCTACTGGTATACAGAAAACAAATTTGAGCAGAGAAGGGAAGGTCATATGGCAGCAGCAATCCACAGACGTAGCGCACAGATACACGCAGTAGTACTCTACTTCTTGGTGCTCCAAACAACGTGATCTTGCGGCAGGAAATGGCAGACCGGCACAGTCCCGGCCTTCACGCCGAGCACCCGGAAGGCGACGTGCTTCGGGTTCCAGCCGGCCGTGTCGGTGTGGCACACGGCCACCGCCTCCACCTTCGTCCCGTCCTCTCCCACCATCGACACCTCGTACGCCTCGGTCTTCCGCGTCGCGTGGCAGTAGAACACCGCGTGCGCGTAGGTCTGCGCATGACACACCACCAAATTAGACGACCCGGACGATTTCAATTTCTTCACCCCCGCTATCGTGTACCGCTGCTTCGGTGAGTTCTCCTTGCTGACGGTGGTGGACACTGCGACCACCTCGCGTGTGCCGAGGCTGGCGGTGCTGAATTCGACCATGGACTCCAATGATGTGGCGCAGTGCTTGCTCTCTCCGTCCATGGCTGGTTCTTCGCACTCGTAAAGAGTCTGCTTCATGGCCCCCGCTTCGGCCGAGTTGGGATCGATGTTGAAGTGGTTCAGGATCTGAGGGAGCTTGGCGGAGGCGAAAGGGATAGAATTGGCCTCGCGGCGCGACATGAAAGCAGCGCCGGTGGTGGTGGGAGTGAAGTCCAGGGTCAGTTGCGTGCGGGGACGTATCTCGTTCTCCAAGAAGAAGAGGGCGATGGTCGGGTCGTCGCGGATTTGGGTATCGCTGGCCGCGTACTTGTACAAGAACGGGCTGGTCTTGACGACGACGGGCTTCTTCTTCCCAGGAGGATTGACGCCTACGTTGACGCCGCCTTTGCCTACGTTTACGCGGGTGCCGCCGCCCCCGGGCTTGCCCGTCCCGGTGTTGACGTTGACGCCACCGCCGCCGCTGACGTTGACGCTGGTACCCTTGCCCTTGCCTGTGTTTACGGTGCCGCCGCCGCCGCCGACGTTAACGCTGGTGCCCGTGCCCTTGCCTGTGTTCACGTTGACACCACCATGGCCGACGTTGACGCTTGTTCCACCGGGCTTCGGCTTGCCGGTGTTTACGTTTACCCCTCCCTTCCCCACAGTGACGGCGGTGCCGGACTTATCATCACTGTATGCATCTGTAATCAAACCAAATGGAAGAGTTAGCAAATGACTCAGCATCCACACACACACAGAGAGAGAGAGAGAGAGAGAGAGAGAGAGAGACCAGGAGTTAATAGGTCTTTGATGGCACTGGGCATGGGGCTGTTTGGCAAGACCTTGCTCCAGTAGGCCTGTCCAGCCGGCTGTTCGGCCGCATAACTGGCTGCAACTACCAACTGTAAAGAGAGCAAACAACATGCATGAATTCAATCGTCTTCATCAGCTAGAGAACTAGCTAGTGATACTTGATAATGATTAAATGCATATAATAGGAAATGATTTTGCTTACCGAAAGGATTGAGAGCAGCGCTAGGGAGCAATCCATGGTTTAAACTAAACTACTGCTTGAGACAATGAGAAGTATAATTTAGGTGTCCATATATATATATTTATATACATAGATAGATAAAGAGAGAGAGAGAGAGGAGAATGAGTAATGAGAGAACTGTTCAAGAAATGGGGATGGGAGTGACAACCAACAATGAAGGCGGGCATTAATTAATTAATTAATTTCACAGCTCCAACTGCCCTCTTCCCAGACAAATGCATTGCATTCATTGATTATTGTTGTCGTTTGTCCTTCCATCGTATGATTCGGTTACGTGGATCAATCGGAGTGTATGCGCCCGACTGCTTGTGCTGTTGCTTTGAATCTTTGATGATCAGAGGAATTTCAAGCAATTTTGTGCAATTTCTAGTTTTTTGTGCTGAGGAAACTGCAGCCATTGAATTGAATCAATGTCTAATCTTCGATTGAGACTGTGAGTAGGACTGTAAATGGTACCCGAAAATCTGATAACCCTATTCAATCTTTTACAAATAGGTCGGGTTCGAATCTAAAAATTAGATCCGAAATTCTTATCGGATCGGGTTCGGTGACAATTTCAAACCCGAAACCCAATAACAAATTCGAAAAGAGAGTAAATGTTATAAAATGGTACTTATCATCGAACATTTCACTATATTTAAATTAATAAAATTATAAAATTGAGAACTTGATTATATTATTATAAAAGTAAAGTATATAAATTTTCATTTTACATCTAATAAAATTGAAATACACTTTAAAAAATAACTCTCAATAGAACTTTAATACACCTATTTAAAATCCAAATCCGATCCAAAACCGATAAGAAAGAAGAGATTCCGACCGGAACCCGAATTCCTTATTGGGTTCGGGTTCGGATATGGCACGGATCCGACTGAACCCAACCCGTTTACACCCTAATTGTGGGGGGAGATGGAAAAATCTTATTGATAAAGTTTTTTAAACTCTGCTGAAGGTTAGCCAAAAATCAATACAATCAATGATGTTAAATACGAGAGCGTATCAGTCGTATCAATAGTGAATTGCACAGGAGAACCAAGCCTAGTCGACTAGGCATTTGGCCCAGTCAACTAATTATACAAACAGAAAGTTAAAAAATCTATTTCACTACAGACCAGTCGACTAGCTCAAATTTCTAGTATACTAATAAGAGTTATTAGTCAATAGGATATTTTCTAGTTGACCAATGCGGCTGCAGCGGCCTGTTTCTAAATTTAATTCTGAATTCGTTTCTGATCCGAATTGGGTGTTTTTGTTTTCCTTTTCTTCATTGTTTCTTTGGCGATATAAAGAGGAGTATTGTCCTCAATATTTGTAACTTGTAATTGATTGATTTAATAAGAACTCTCTTCCTTACCCCGAGGATGTAGGCAAATTGCCGAACCTCGTTAAATCTTGTGTTCTATCTTTCTTTCCTTTATTTACTTGTTCGTGTGATTGGTGACTATTCTCTGGTGTCCCTCTTTTCTGGTGATTGGATTCCCAACAAGTGGTATCAGAGCTTTCCCGGTTCGACGGGGAGTTTTTCGTTCAAGTAGAGCAAATCAACTTTGAGACTGTCTACAGTTTCGTTCGAAAGTAAAGATCTGATTTTTTTCTATTTGGATTTGTATTCACTAACCAGTTTTCGCATTATGTTGAAGAATATATTAAGAAGATGGCTGGAGAAAATCAATCCATGATGAAATTCTTGAACCCACATTTGATGAAGATCGATGTGGGAAATGTAGGTACACCTAGAGGGGGGTGAATTGGTGTACAAGCTAATTTAAGACAAATGATGCAGAATTTAAAATTTAATTGCTAACACACTATGTGTAACCAAGAATGAATTCGAATTCCTCGTGAAGGGCTCTGAAACTATTCCTCGAGATTTCTCTAAACTATGAGTTGAGGTGCTATTAGAAGCTCTCTTGGTTGAACACAAGTGTGGGCACACAAACAATATCAAGCATTTGAATATGAACAATATAAAGAAATACAAGATATAAAGAGTAAAAGTTAAGAGAGAAAGATCCAAACGTAAATACAAGGATATATTTCGAGGTTCGAGCCACTGCTCTACGTCCCTGCCTTCACACAGAAGGATTTTCACTATGTCCACACAGGACCTTCCGCAAAGGGACATCCACCGAAGAATTACAACTCTACACCGAGAGTACACAACTCCTCTCAATATACAAACCTCTACACAAGAGATGGGCACTTAGCCAAGCACAAAGTAAAGAAGAAATAAAACTTGGTGATCCAATGATCACAAACTCTCTCTTGGTGATCTCAAAGGCAATTTTTCTTACAATATAAAGATTCTAAAGATAGATTTTAGATGATAGCTCATGTATGTAAGAAAACAAAGTATTTAAAAATAAAACAACAAATAAAATACTTGGGAAAAACTTCTTGATTGATATATAAAAAGAAGAACAAAATAGAATTCCCAAAGACTTGATTTTCTTTGATTTTCTAAAACTTTGAAAACAAATAAAGATAGAGAATTTTGGCACAAAACTCTTTTGAAAACATTAAAAACACTTGAGAAGGTGAAAAAATTGCTCTTGAAAATCTTAGGAGAAACAGGCAAAGGAAACCCATATTTATAAATCCCAAAATATAGTCGTTGGTGTCCAGAACAGACCCAGAATGGTCTGTCGGTCGACCGCCCGGTCGACCAGCCAACGGTCAGAATTCTGACCGCTGGGGTTGTCAGTCGACCGTCCGGTCGACCGCCTTAAGGCAAACTGCCTGTCGATCGATCGCCTGGTCGACCGAGGCTAGAACCAGAGAGCTGGTCTCTCTGGTCGGTCGACCGGGGCCATTTTCAGAGAGCAGACTCTCTGGAATGATCGACCGCTCGGTCGGCCGTTAAAGCCTGTGCACCTCTATGCACGTTGTTGGACCGGTCGGTCGACTGATCCAGGCTTCGGTCGAGCGGTCAGTCGACCGTTGCAGCCCCAAAACCAGGGTTATAAGTAGAAATACTTGGTCATTTAAATACCTATAAAATCTCATAAAATCATATAATCCACAGAAATAAATTCATATAAGCACTTGAAAATACAAATATGTTTGATAAAAATCAACCCATATTACAAACGATTTGAACTATTTTGAGGCATAAAACTTAAGCTTGAAACCAAAGCTGTATTTTCAAAAACTCATTTTATATTTGTCTTCAAGAGTTTTTGAGAAGACTTAAAAATAAAAAACTATTTCTCAAAAACTTGTTCAAAAACAAGATATTGAAACTCATTTGAAGCATAGTATGCATAGATAGAATCCAATACACATATTAAAGATATATGTATGTTTTTGACATTAAATCCAAAACTGAGTTTTGATAAAACATAACTTAAAGCACATGAATTAGAATCATTAAAATAAGTTTTTCTACAATATAAAACAATAATGTATATGGATGAAATCCAATACATATTTAAACATGTAAAACATATTTTGATTCTCTCTATTTATGAAAATCATATATGTATATTCTTAAAAATCTAAAACTGGCTAAACCAAAACCAAAACTTTTGAACTTGTATGTCTGTAAACTTGAGCATATCAAGACTATTTTATCCCTACACAAAATCTAAATAAAAACTAAACAAACCTAGATACAAGTCTTATCGTTGATCTTCATCTCCAAGACGACTCGATCCAAACTCAATCCAAAGGAGCTAGATGTGATCGTTGTGATGTGAGCTTTTGAGTCAATACTTGTTTGCTTCAACACTTTGACTGTGAATCTCTTATTGAAGTCAAACCTCTACTAAGATCTTGATCAATAACTGAAACTATATAAACACAAGATCGTTAGCAAACTAACCTTCATAAGTTAGTCATCATTAAAACTAAAGTCAAGGGTCTCTCGACAACAACCCCCTTTTTTGATGATGACAAAACTTATAAGGTTATATATGCATAGATTAAGAATAAACTTCATAGAAGCTCCCTTAACTTATGCATATGAATAAACGATAAAGATATGCAATGTAAGCTCAAGATACTAAATAAGAACATATAAATATGCACAAATAATTAATCAAACATGCATATATAAACACAAAATTTTCTCCTCCTTTTTGTCAATCATCAACAAAGGGGTGAAGAAAAACAAACAATACCAATAAAACATATTTTGAATAAAATTTTGATACCAATAAAAGATAATCAACTGAAAGAAATCACTTGAAAGTGAAGCCATCATTTTATCAACTGAAAATAATCTTTTTACCAATTGATACCAATAGAAAGACATGATACCAATTGAAAGTAAAAATTAAAATTTTAAATACTAAAACCATTTTGCAATAACGATACCAAATTAAGAATAATACTAATTTAAAATTATTGATAGAAATATTGAAAATGTTAGCATATATCAAAACAAAATATTTTTCATCATAAAGAGTGGGAGTAATAATACCAATTGAAAATAAAATCAATTGAAAGATAAAATAAGAATTTTTCTCCCCCTTTATATAATACCAATAAAAACTATGCATAAGCTTGTAAAGATACCAATTATCATTAAGAATATAAATCTTAGCATAAAAATAATTTGTACTTTAAGCATGTATAGACATTGTATAATAAGCACAAGAAAAATATCTACATGTATGTATAATCAAAGCAGTATAATATCAATCAAAATTAAAATGCATACATATAGCAAACAAATATGAGTATACAAAAATGAATTTTCATTAAGGTTATGTATATCTCATAACTATCACCCTATTCATGCATATGTTTAAAAGATATTCAATTTAGAGCATATAAGACATGGTCGCCCATCCAACCGCCCTTCGGTTAGTAGGAGTTTTCAAAAATATGATTTGAAAATACTTTTAGTATATTTGAAAACTTTACCAAATTGAAGAATAACGAAACTAATTTTATGATAATTCTGAAAACTAGTAAGAAATCCTTCAAGTAAGAAATAAAACAAATATATATTCCATAATGTATGAAAACTACACGAGAATCGACATTCAAAAATCGATAAAGCTCATATAGGCTCATGAGTCAAAACCATGAGTAAACAAAAGATATATAGAGTGTACAAAAATTATGTAATCAATAAAATTATGAAAATAAGGTATTGAAGCTCATATGAAATTTTTTTATCAAAAAAAAGGAATAATCAAAACTTCAAAAATGGTTGAACAAGCTTCAAGGTATATGTATGTTTTATCGAAACTAAAAGCATACATACATATCCCAAACATAAATTGAGTCCACAAAAGAATATTACATGTGGCAAGTAACTCTAGGATAGACATGTATCTCTATTAGTTTTAATCAAATTTATCATATACATGAAGCAAAAACATAAAAATGTACAAAAATATGAAAAAAAAGTGTAAATGTAAGAATCATTAAAACTAGATTGTACATGTACATCTAATGGGTATAAATGAGTAATGAAGTACAAACACATAATAATAAGTGTGGCTCACTAATTGTATAGGTATAAACACAAGTTTTAATGAAAACTACATCTAAACAAGTAATCAAAACATGAAGCACAAAGCATAAACGAACATGATTATTAGGCTAAATGCACGTGCTATTAGAACTAGGATACACATATTAGTTAAACTAAAGTGAGACACAAAAATATGAGATCATATGAACATGGGTGTATCTCAAATACTATTTATGTATATCAAAAGTTTGGTAGGCATTGCATTTAAACATAATGAGCAAGAAAACTAAATGCTAAAATATCAATATTAATGTATAAACAAAATAAAGAGTTAGAGATAGTTATCAAAACCAATAGAACTCGTCTCTAGGTCTCCAAACCATGGTGGTTTTCTCACCTAAACATCCCTTGAAAGTGATGCATCCATAAATATGATCTTTGAATTCGAAACGCATCCATCATCAAGACACCAACACTCTCATGACTTGTGAGATCCCACACCTATATCAATTACGATAGGAGTGGGTTTTGGTACCAAACTTTCTTGGGTCCATAGTGTTGCCCCAAAGCCCCATCACTCTAGTTTTGATGATGATTAACTCATGTAGTTATAGTTTACTAATAATCTTGTGTTTATATAGTTTCAGTTATTGACCAAGATATTAATAGGTGTTTAGCTTCAACAAAGGAGTTTTGGGAGATAACACGTGTTGATTCAAGAGCTCGCACGTCAAGATCACATCTAGCACTCGGTTGGAGTTAAGCTCGTTGGATCGTGTTTAGATCGGGTCGACTTGGAGAAGAAGTTTTATAAGAAGACCTCAGTTTGTTTAGTTTAAGATTTTGTTTTGATTTTGTGTAAAGGTAGATAGTATTGATATGCTCAATTTTCACACATACACAAGTCTCAATATGTTTGGTTTTTGGTTTAACCAGTTTTTAGATTGCATATAAAAATATAAATATATATCTTACATGTATATTGGATTCTATCCATATAAAATATGCTTCAAAGTTGTTTCAATATCATGTTTTTGTATTTATACAAGTTTTGGAGAAAACGGTTTTTCATTTCAAAAATTCAAGTTTTGGCAAAAATACAGATTTTGTATTTAAGCCTAATTTTCATATCACAAAAATGGTTCAAATAGTTTGTAATATGTGTTGATTTTTGATCACACATGTTTGGTATTCAAATATCTTATAAGAACCTATTTTTATGAAATTAATGTGATTTTATGGGATTTAATTGGTAATAAATAACCTTAGTTTCAAGTCCTAGATTTTCAACCTGACAAAACTGGCGGTCGACCGGACGGTCGATTGGATCAGGAGTCGATCGACCGGACTGGTCGACCGATGTGTAAGAGAGACGTGCACATGGCCAGCCTAAAAGGCCGGTCGACCGCGCGGTCGACCGACTGAAAGCACCCAACTCTCGGGTGTTGGCCGGTCGACCGGGCGGTCGACCGAAGGCTTGGCCCGGTCGACCGGAGGCTCAACGGTCAGAAAAATGACCGTTGGGCGGTCGACTGGAGGGGCAGTCTGGGCATTCCAGACAGCCAATGGCTATAATTTTGAGGGGGTTATAAATACCCATCTCTTGGGCTGTTTTCCACAAGTTTTTGGAGAGCAAAAATTCTCATCTGTACAAGTATTTTACAACAAAGTTTTAAAGAGTTTTTGGGTTATAAGAATTTATCTTTATTTTGTTTTCAAGGGTTAAAAAAATCAAAGAAAAGGAGAGTCTTTGGGAATTGTTTTTTGATCTTTATATCTATTTCATATTTGTAGTTTTCCCAAGTATTTTCTTTGAGATTTTGATTTTCAAACTCCTTGATTTCTCACACTTGAGCTATCATTTTATCCTATCTATAGGATTTTATTTTTGGTCAGAAAATTGGTTTGTGGTTTATTGAGACCACTAAGTGTTGTAATCTCTTTACTTTGGGTGTTCATCCCTCTTGTGTAGAGGTGATTGACGTTGTGATTTAGGTTTGTTGTTATCCCTCTTGTGAAGAGGTGATTGTGGTGGAGTTTTGGCTTAGTGCCTTATCCCTCTAGTGTGCGGTGATTGTTGTTTGGCTTAGTACCTTATCCCTCTTGTGTGAGGTGATTGTTGTTTGGCTTAGTGCCCATCCCTCTAAGTGTAAAGGCGATTGTTGTTGTGCCTAACCTCTTGTGTAGAGGTTGTTTTATTGGAGAGAGGAGTTGAGTACTCCTAGTTTGTAATTGTCAAATCCTCAGTGGAGGTTCCCTGTGTGGGACGTCCTATGTGGACGTATAGTAAAAATCCTTCTGTGTGAAGGCGGGGACGTAGAGCAGTGGTTCGAACCTCAAAACATATCTCGGTGTTTGTGATTGATCCACTATCTCTAAACTCTCTCTTATCTTGCATTGATTCATATAGCTCATATCAATATATGCTTGGTATTGATAGTGTGCCTCACTAGTGTTGAACCAAGAGAGCTATATATAGCACCTCAACTCTTATTTAAGGAATTTAGAGGAGATAGTCTAGAGCCCATCACCGATAATTCGACTATATTCTTTGGTTACACTTAGTGTATTGCAAAGTTTTAATTTCGCATCATTTGTTATTAGATTAGCCATACACTTATTCACCCCCCCTCTAGGTATATTTCCAATTGATATCAGAGCCTATGCTCCTGGTATTAGGTTTAACCACCTAGAAGTGAGATCTTAGTTAGCTAATCTAGATTTGCATTTGCACACATATTTGCTTACATACACTCATGGATTACCTTGCCCCTCCCATGTTTGATGTTTTCAACATCGATATGTGGAAGTTTAGAATGAGTGTCTCTTTAAAAACCCTAAGTTTGCATATTTATCTTGCCACCACCAAGAAAACCTATTTTGGTAATAACAAGTACATTGAGGCTAATGCACAAGCCTTAGATGCGCTAAAGTGTACGCTAAGCAAAAATTATTTATCTATAGTTTCTTATTGTGATTTCGCTTTTGCAGTGTGGAACACATTGACCTCTCCAAAGTTACAGACGACAAACCACGTGGAGAAGGAACCCTTGATGGATGAGTCCGTCGAAACTTACTATATGGTCCATGGGATTAACTCCCTTGAGGTACATTCAGAATCATCTAGATGATATTTCTAGTTCTTCAAGTGATGACATTATGGATGCCGATGCATTAAATGAAGAACTATCTATTGCTTGTGAAAACTTGGTTGAAAAGCACCAAGTTTTGAAAAAGAAAGGCTTTAAATTAAATAAAGAAAATAAGGATTTGTATTCAAAACTTTATTTAGTTTTGCAAGAGAGGGATGAGATTTCAAGTAAAAGGGACACATTGAAATCCCAACTTGACCTTACTCTAAATGAAAACAAAATTTTAAAGAGTAAAAATGACAGTGATGATGTTTTGAAGAAAAATAAGATCTTATCTTCAAAACTTGATTTTATTTTAAAAGAGAATGATTCTTTGAAAAATAAAATTGTTTTAATTTCAAAAGAAATAGATTTAGTTTCAAAGGAAAACTCTTCTTTGAAAAATGATTTTGATACTCATGTTTGTCATGTTCCTATTGTTTCTTCTTCTATAACAAATATGTTGCATGCTCCACTTCTTCTTTAAGTATTAATAATGATATATGTATGTTGAAGAAAAGTGTAGATTGTTTGGTTTCCACTTTGAGCTAATGTGCTATGGATAACAAGAAATTGGAATCCATATTTCATAAGAAACATGCACCACATGTTCATGCACACCATACGCGGCATGCACATGCTTCTCATGCTCGCACACGTGATTCTATGTATGCTCATGTATACACTTGTACACAATGTGGACGAGAGGGCCACCTTGCAAAATTTTGCTATGATAGATTAAATACTTTAAAATTTGCAAATAAATTTGTTTGGGTTAGGAAAGGTCCTAACCCCCATGGACCCAATAAGGTATGGGTACCAAAATCTACTCTTATTTTATTTGATGTAGGTGTGGGCTCTCACATGATGTGAAAGGTGTTCGGCCCTTGATGGTGGATGCGTTCCGAACTAAATGGTGACAATTTTAGATGCATCACTTTCAAGGAAAGTTTGGCGGGAGGACCATCATGATTTGGAGACCTATAGATTAGCCCTAATAGTTTTGGTAACTATCTCTAACTCCCATTTAGTTTTTACATGCTTTCATATTATTGATTTTTAGTATGTTTTAATTTTTCATGATTATTATGTTAAATGCCATGTTAATTAGACTTGTGATATACATATGTAGTATTTGAGATACACCCATATTCATATGGATTCATATTTTGTGTTCTCACTATAGTTTAGCTATTGTGTATATCTTAGATCTAAAATATGCGCATCTACCCTAATGATCATGTTTGATTTTTGCACTTTATGTTTTGATTACTTGTTTAGATGTAGTTTTCATTAAAACTTGTGTTTATACTTCTAGTGAGCCACATTTGAATATTATATGTTTGTGCTATGTTGCTCATTTGTACTCATTAGATGTACTTGTATAGCCTAGTTTTGATGATTCTTGCATTACTTGTATTCCCTATTTATGTATATGTTTTCATAATAATGTATTTAGCTTTATGTATATATCAATTTCGCCAAAACTTTAGATATACATGTCTATCCTAGAGTCACTTGCTTTTCATGCAAATTTTTATTATGAACTCACTTGTGTTTGAGAAATGTATGTATACTTCTAGTTTAGACAAAACATACATATACCTTGAAGCCTATTTAGTTTTGATGATTTCTTATTTTTAATAAAAGGAATTTCAGATGAATTTCATTGCCTAATTCCATGATTATGCTTTTCACATGATTCTTGTACACTCAAATTATTTGTGTTTACTCATTACTTTATTTTATGAATACATTGTTGAGCTTTATATATCTTGAGTGTCAATTTTGTGTAAAATGCATGCTTCATGAAATATATGATTTGGTTTCATGTTTTGAAGAATCTATAACTATTTATTTTAAAAATTATCTTAAACTAGTTCATATTCTTCTATTGGTAGAGTTTTCAAACATATTAAGCTATTTTCAAACTCATATTTTTTGAAAACCCTACCAACCAAAGGGCAGTTGGATGGGCGACCATACCTTGTATGCTCAAAACTGAATATCTATTTAAATATGTGGATGAATAGGGTGGTAGGTATGAGTTATACACTTGATCTTCAAGGATTTTTATGTTTGTATACTCATATATGTGTTTTCTATATATGTGTGCTTCAAACTTCAAATAGTATCAATTTCAATTGGTATATTCATTTTCATACATATATATGATTTGGTTGTGCTTACAATATTTTTACATCTTAAAGCTTAAATTATTTCTTACTAAGCTTGATTTGGTCCATAATTAATTATTTTTCAATTGGTATCTTATATAAACTTATGCATTATTTTTATTGGTATTTCATAAAGAGGGAGAAAAATTCGTGTTTTATCTTTCAATCAGTTTATTTTCAATTAGTATCTTACTCCAATTCTTTATGATAAAAAATACTTTAATTTGGTATGTGATAACATTTTTCAATATTGGTATCAATAATCTTAAATTGATATTATTCTCAATTTGATATCCTTATTGCAAAATGAGTTGTGTTTAACCAAAATTTAGTTTTTACTTTCAATTGGTATCAAAAATTTACTAGATATTTTCATAGTACAATTTAATTTCAATTGGTATCAAAGTTATAATGTTTTACTTTCAATTGATATCAAAATCTTCTAATGGTATCTTAAAAATTTTTTTTACAAGTGGTACCAACATTTGTTTTTGTCAACTACAATTTTCAATTGGTATCTACAATTTAATTTCATTGGTATTAAAAATTATTTTATTGACTTCAAGAAAATTCTAAGTGATTTCAATATGTTTTGATATGTATTTCTTATATGCAAGGGGAGCTTAACATCCTCTCTATATATAGATTCATGTTGAGTGTATCTCACATTGAGGAGTTTCACCTCTTTTCTTTATGTGATACGCGTGGTAGGGGGAGCTTTACGTCTCCACTTATACATTGTATATTATGCGTTATATGGTTAGGGTCTTTTCATGTAATGCATGTATGCAGGGGGAGCTAACTTTACGTCTCTCCTCTTCATGAATGTATATCACATATATATCTTTATTGCTTATTTTGTCCTTCGTCCCTTTGTTGATGAATTGACAAAAAAGGGGAGAAGTATTTGGTGAGTTTAAATATGCATATTTATTTTATTTTCTCATCTATGCAAAAAGGAAAAAGAATTTGGTGAGTTTATGCACGTTTATTTCCATATTTATGCATATATGTGTTGTTTCATTTATGCATTTCATTGAATATCTTTATATATATTGCTACGCATAAATTAAGGAGGAGCTTCCATGAAGCTTAATCATTAATCCATGCATATATAACTCCATGAGTTTTGTCATCATAAAAAAGGAGGAGATTTTGGCCTAAAGGCCCATCACTCTAGTTTTGAGATGATTAACTCATGTAGTTATAGTTTATTAATAATCTTGTGTTTATATAGTTTCAGTTATTAATCAAGATATTAATAAGTGTTTAGCTTCAACAAAGAAGTTTTGGGAGCTAACAGGTGTTGATTCAAGAGCTCGCGCGTCAAGATCGCATCTAGCACTCGGTTGGAGTCGAGCTCGTTGGATCGTGTTTGGATCGAGTTGACTTGGAGAAGGAGTTCTACAAGAAGACCTCGATTTGTTTAGTTTAAGATTTTGTTTAGATCTTATGTAAAGGTAGATAGTGTTGATATGCTCAAGTTTCACGCGCACACACACAAAAGTTTCGATATGTTTGGTTTTTGGTTTAACCAGTTTTTAGATTTCATATAAAAAACATAGATATATATATCTAACATGTATATTGGATTCTATCCATATACAATATGCTTCAAAGTTGTTTCAATATCATGTTTTTGTATTTAATAAGTTTGGAGTAAACAGTTTTTCATTTCAAAAATCTAAGTTTTGAAAAATACGGATTTTGTATTTAAGCATAATTTCCATATAACAAAAATGGTTCAAATAGTTTGTGATATGTGTCGATTTTTGATCACACATGTTTGGTATTCAAATATCTTATAAGAACCTATTTTTGTTGGATTAATGTGATTTTATGGGATTTAATTGGTAATAAATAACCTTAGTTTCAAGTCCTAGATTTTCAACCTGACTACACTAGCGGTCGACCGGACCGGTCGACTGATGTGCACGAGAGATGTGCACATGGCCAGCCTAAAAGGCCGATCGATCTCGCGATCGACCGACTGAAAGCACCCAACTCTCGGGTGCTAGCCGGTCGACCGGGCAGTCGACCGAAGGCTTGGCCCGGTCGACCAGGCGGTCGACCAGAGGCTCAACGGTCAGAAAAATGACCGTTTGTCGGTCGACCGCGCGGTCGACCGGAGGGGCAGTCTGGGCATTCCAGACAGCGAACGGCTATAATTTTGAGAGGGTTATAAATACCCATCTCTTGGGCTGTTTTCCATAAGTTTTTAGAGAGCAAAAATTCTCATCTTTACAAGTGTTTTACAACAAAGTTTTAAAGAGTTTTTGGGCTATAAAGATTTATCTTTATTTTATTTTCAAGGGTTGGAAAAATCAAAGAAAAGGAGAGTCTTTGGGAATTGGCTTTTGATCTTTATATCTATTTCATATTTGTAGTTTTCCCAAGTATTTTCTTTGAGATTTTGATTTCCAAAACCCTTGATTTCTCACACTTGAGCTATCATATCTATCCTATCTATAGGATTTTGTTTTTGGTGAGAAAATTGGTTTGTAGTTTATTGAGACCACCAAGTGTTGTAAAATCTTTGCTTTGGGTATTCATCCCTCTTGTGTAGAGGTGATTGAGATTGTGATTTGGGTTTGTTGTTATCCTTCTTGTGAAGAGGTGATTGTGGTGGAGTTTTGGCTTAGTGTCTTATCCCGCTAGTGTGAGGTGATTGTTATTTGGCTTAGTGCCTTATCCCTCTAGTTTAAGGTGATTGTTGTTTGGCTTAGTGCTTCTCCCTCTTGGGTGAGGTGATTGTTTTTTGGCTTAGTGCCCATCCCTCAAAGTGTAGAGGTGATTGTTATTGTGTCTAGGCTCTTATGTAGAAGTTGTTTTGTTGGAGAGAAGAGTTGAGTACTCCTAGTTTGTAATTACCAAATCCTCAGTGGAGGTTCCCTGTGTGGGAGGTCCTGTGTGGTTGTATAGTGGAAATTCTTCTGTGTGAAGGCGGGGACGTAGAGCAGTGGCTCGAACCTTGAAACATATCTCGGTCTTTGCGATTGATCCACTATCTCCAAACTCTCTCTTATATTGCATTGATTCAAATTGCTCATATCATATATATGCTTGGTATTGATTGTGTGCCTCACTAGTGTTGAACTAAGAGAGCTACATATAGCACCTCAACTCTTATTTAGGGCAATTTAGAGGAGATAGTTCAGAGTCCATCACTGGAAATTCGGCTACACTCTTTGGTTACACTTAGTGTGTTGCAATTAGTTTTTAATCTGCATCATTTGTCATTAGATTAGCCATAAACCTATTCACCCTCCCTCTAGGTGTATTTTCACATAGGGGTGAGCACCTTTCCTAACTCAAACAAAGTTATTTACAAAATTTGAATTATGTAATCTATCATAATAAAATTTTGTAAGGTGGCCCGTACATCTACAATGTGTACAAGTGTACACATGAGCATGCATGATGTCATGTGTGTGAGTATGATGAGCATGTGTATGCCATGAATGGTTTGCATGCATAAGTGGAACATATTTCTTGTGAAACATGGATTCCAATCGTGTGTGGCTCATGGCACATTGGCTCAAAGTAGAGCCCAAACAATCAACACTTTTCTTCAAAGCAGAAATATCATTATCAATACTTAAAGAAGATGTGAAGCAAGTAACATATTTATTAATAGAAGATGAATCTATAGTGGCATGACAAAATGGGACTCAAAATTATTTTTCAAAGAAATATTTTCCTTTGAAGCAAAATTCAATTCTTTTGAAATCAAAACTATTTTGTTTTTCAAAAAATCATTTTCTTTTAAAACAAATTCAAGTTTTGAAGACAAAACTTCATTCTTCTTCAAAACATGATAAAAATCTTTTTTATTTTTCAAATTTCATGTTCTTTTAGAACAAGGTCGGATTAGGTTTTCAAAGAATCCCTTTCACTTGAAATCTCAACCCTCTCTTGTAAAATCAAATCAAGTTTTGAAAACAAATTCTCATTTTCTCTTTTTAAATCAAAACTCTTCCTTTTCAAAACTTTTTACTTTGAAAGCAGGTTTTCACAAAACATAAAAAGTTCTTTATTTAAAGCATATGCATCCATAGTATTTTTATCACATGAAGAATTAGCACTATCATCTAGTTGAGTGTCCGAGTTTACCTCAAGGGAGTCATTCCCTTGGACCATATAGCAAGCTTCGTCGGACTCATTTCCACTAGATTTCTTCTCCAAAACATTTATCATTTGCTCCTTGAGAGAAGTCAATGTATTCCACACTGTAAAAGCGGAATCACAATGAGAAATCAAATAAAGATGTTCTTTGTCAAGTGTGTGCATAAGTGCATCTATGGCTTGTGCATTAGCCTCAATGTACTTGTCATTATCAAAATAGGATTTCTTGGTAGTGGCAAGATAAACATGCAATCTTAGAGCTTTTAAATAAGCACTCATCTTAAATTTCCACATATCAATGTTGAAAACATCATACATAAGAGGGGTAAGGAAATACATGAGTGTATAAGCTATATGTGTGCAAAAGCAAATCTAGATTAGCAATCAAATGATCATACACCTAGGTTAAACTGAATATCAGGAGCGCTAGCTCTGATACCAATTGTCCGTATACCTAGAGGGGGTGAATAGGTGTATAAGCTAATCTAGGACAAATTATGTAGAATTTAAAACTTAATTGCTAACACACTATGTGTAACAAAGAGTGAGCCCGAATTCTCCGTGAAGGGTTCAGGAACTACTCCTCGAGATTCCTCTGAACTAAGATTTAAGGTGCTACTAGAAGCTCTTTTGGTTGAACACAAGTGTGGGCACACAAACAATATCAAGCATATGAATATGAATAACGTAAAGCAATGTAAGATATAAAGAGATAGAGTTAAGAGAGAAAGATCCAAACGCAAACACAATGATATGTTTTGAGGTTCGAGCCACTGCTCTACATTCCCGCCTTCACACAAAAGGATTTCCACTATGTCCACACAGGACCTTCCACAAAGGGACCTCCACTGAGGAATTACAACTCTACACTGGGAGTACACAACTCCTCTCTCAAAACACAACCTCTACACAAGAGGTGGGCACTTACTAAGCACAAAGTAAAGAAGAAATAAAACTTGGTGATCCAATGATCATAAACTCTCTATTGGTGATCTCAAAGGATTACAACTAATTTTCTCACAATAAAAAGATCCTAACGATAGATTTGAGATGATAGTTCAAGTATGTAAGAAAATAAAGTATTTGAAAATAAAACAATAAAGAAAATACTTGAGAAAAACTTCTTGATAAATATATAAAATGAAGAACAAAATAGAATTCCCAAAGACTTGATTTTCTTTGATTTTCTAAAACTTTAAAAACAAATAAAGATAAAGAATTTGGAACAAAAACTCTTTTGAAAACTTTGTTAAATACACTTAAGAAGGTGGGAAAAATTGCTCTTGAAAATCTTTGAAAAAACATGCCAAGGGAACCCAAATTTATAAGATTCCCAAAATATACCCGTTAGGGTCAAGAACAGGCCCAGAATGGCCTGTCGGTCGACCGCCCGATCGACCGGCCAACGGTCAGATTTTTGACAGTTAGGGTTGTCGGTCAATCAGTCGGTCGACCACCCCAAGGCAAACTGCCTGTCGGTCGGCCACCCGGTCAGCTGAGGCCAAAACCATAGAGCTGGTCTCTCTAGTCGGTCGACTGTTGGTCGGCTGGGGCCATTTCCAGAGAGCAAGTGTAAGCTGTTTAAAAATCACTGTAGACAAGTCATCAGAGAACAGAGTCCAGGTTTCAGGCGCGAGGCTAATCAAAGCCACTCGTGTAAAGGCAAAACACAGGGCTCGAAGCCCGCGTCTCAACACCATTGTAATGCCAAGACGCAGAGCTCAAAGCCCGCGTCTCAGTATCACTTCAGTGTTCACGCACAAAGCTTGAAGCCCGCGTCAAAGCTTGAAGCCGACGTCTCAAACGCAAAGCTTGAGACGCGCATCTAATACCATATCAATGAGGAAATATGGAGTCAGAGGCTCGCGTTTCAACACCACCACAGTGAAATTACACCTAGAGGGGGGTGAATAGGTGTAGGGCTAATCTAATGACAAATGATGCAGAATTAAAAACAAATTGCAATACACTTAGTGTAACCAAAGATGTAGCAGAATTCCCGGTGAAGGGCACTGGACTATCTCCTCTAAATTCTTCTAAATAAGAGTTGAGGTGCTATATGAAGCTCTCTTGGTTCAACACAAGTGAGGCACACAAACAATACCAAGCATATAAGTATGATATGAACAATATGAAATATTGCAAGGTAAATAATAGAGAGTTAAGAGATAGTAGATCAATCGCAGACACAAAGATATGTTTCGAGGTTCGAGCCACTGCTCTACGTCCCTGCCTTCACACAGAAGGATTTTCACTATATCGTCCACACAGGACTTCCCACACAGGGAACCTCCACTGAGAATTTGGGTAATACGAACTAGGAGAAGTACACAATTCCTCTCTCCAACAAACACAACCTCTTCACAAGAGGTAAGGTTCAACAACTATCACCTCTACACTTAGAGGGATGGGCACTTAACCAAACAATAATCACCTCTCACTAAAGGAATAAGGCTTAAAGCCAACACTCTAACCACAATTACCTCTACACTTAAAGGGATACCAACACAACCAAACTCAACCTCCACAATCACCTCTACACAAGAGGGATACCAACAAATACAAGGAAGGTTACAACTCTTGGTGATCTCAAAGACGACAAACCAATTTTCTCACAAAAATAAGATCCTATAGATAGGATAGATATGATAGCTCAAGCGTGAGAGAACAAAGAGTTTGAAAAACAAATCACAAAGAAAAACTCTTAGGAAAACTTCTAGATGGCTATAGAAATAAAGAACAAAAACCAATTCCCAAAGACTATTTTTCTTTAATTTTCCAACACTTTATAACAAATAAAGATAGATCTTTATAACCCAATTTGAAAACTTGTTGCTAAAATACTAGGAAAGATAGAAAATTTTGCTCTTAAAATTCTTGGCGAAATTAGCTAAGGAGGGGGCTACTTATATCCCTCCAAAAAATCTGCTCGTTGGCAACCAAGGAAGGGCAGAAATACCCTTCCGGTCGATCGCCCGGTAGACCAGTCAACGGTCATTTTTATGACAGTTGTATCTCCAGTCAATCGCCCGGTCGACCGGGCTAAAGCCAACGGTCGACCGCCCGGTCGACCGGCCCCCACCCAAGAGTGGGGTGCTTTAGTCAGTCGACCGTGCGGTCACCGGTCGAGATGGCTGGCCATGTGCACGTCCTCGTGCACATCGGTCGACCGTACCAGTCAACTGACCACTGGTCCGGTCGACCAGTCTGGTCGACCGCCAGTGCAGTCAGGCTGGAGATTTGGGTATTGAAAACTTGTCCAATTTAATAACAATTAAATTCTATAAAATAACAAAAATTCCACAAAAATAATTTCTTATAAGATGTTTGAAATTCAAATATATGTGACTAAAATTTAACACATATTACAAACTATTTGAACTATTTTGTAATATTGAAATTTGCCTTTAACACAAAAATCGTATTTTCCAAAATTTGGATTTTGAAATAGAAAATCGTTTTCTCCAAAACTCATGTAAATACAAAAACATGATATTGAAACAAATTTGAAGCATATTGTATATGGATAGAATCCAATATACATATAGGATATTATATTTATGTTTTTGACATGAAATCCAAAATCGATTAAACCGAAACCAAAACCAATAAACTTTAAAATTTGTGTGTGTATGTGAACTTGAGCATATCAATACTATCTACCTTTACACAAGATCTAAACATACTAAACTAAACACAAACCGAAGTCCTCTTGTAGAGCTCCTTCTCCAAGTCAACTCGATCCAAACGCGATCTAACGAGTTTGACTCCAACCAAGTGCTAGATGCGATCTTAACGCTCGAGCTCTTGAATCAACACGTGAAAGTTTCAAAACTCCTTTGTTGAAGCTAAACACCTACTAATATCTTGATCAAATATTTGGAATTAAATATCACAAGATTATTTGTAAACTATAACTACATAGTTAATCATCATCAAAACTAGAGTGATGGGCCTCTGGGCCAACAATCTCCCCCTTTTTGATGATGACAAAACTCATGGAGTTATATATGCATGGATTAAAGTTAAGCTTCATAGAAGCTCCCCCTTAACTCATGCATCGCAATAAACAATAAAAATATTCAATGTATGCATAAAACAAATAACACATATTAACATATATGCTCTGATACCAATTGAAAACAAAACATATATGCTCTGATACCAATTGAAAAAATAAACATGCATATAATATGACATAAACATGCATATATCAAACTCTCAAAATTCTTTTCTCCCTTTTTGTATAGAACAAGGAAATCATGCATAAACATGGGAAATTATGCATAAACATGCATATATAAAACTCTAAATTTCTCTCCCCCTTTTTGTCAAATCATCAACAAAGGGGCATAAATAAACTAAAAAAAAATTTCTCCCTTTTTGTCAAATCAAACAAGAAGGATGTATATGCGATATACATTCATGAAAAGGAGAGACGTAAAGTTAACTCCCCCTGCATACATGCATTATATGAAAAAGAGATGACTAAACCCTAATCACATAACGCATAATATACAATACATAAAAAGAGATGTGAAGCTCCTCCTACACACGTGTAAGACATACCAAAGAAAGGTCAATTACGTCAATATGAAATACACTCAACATGAATTTATATAAAGAGAAGATGTTAAACTTCATTTACATATAAAGAATACAAATCAAAGCATTATGATACTAATTGAAAAGTATATCATTTGTGATAAAGTATACATCGAAATATTATAATACCAATTTATGATACCAATTGAAAATAAACAAAATATTTTTACGATACCAATTGAAAGTAAACAAAAATTTTAAAATACTAAAAGATACCAATTGAAAATATCTTGATATCAATTTAAAATGTCTTGTAAATCTTTGATACCAATAGAAAATGAAACATTGTATGTTTTGATACCAATTGAAATATATATATTGGAAATCTTGATACCAAATGAAAGTAACAACCAATTGAAAGTAAAAACTAAATTATTTTTGGTAAACATAACTCATATCAATATAGGTACCAATTTAAAATGAAACATGATACCAATATTAAAAATGTTAGCATATACCAAAATAAAGTATTTTTCATCATAAAGAATAGGAGTTAGATACCAATTGAAAATAAACTCGATTGAAAGATACCAATTGAAAGATAAAACATGAATTTTCTTCCCCTTTATGAAATACCAATAAAAACAATGCATCAGCTTGTATAAGATAGCAATTGAAAAATAATTGACATTAACGAGTAAATCAAGCTCAGTATAAATATAATTTGTGCTTTAAGATGTAAAGATATAGTAAGCACAATCAAATCACACACACACACACACACACACATATATATGAAAATGTAAATACCAATCGAAATTGATACTATTTGAAGTTTGAAGCATACATATATAGAAAACAAAATATGAGTATATAAACATGAAAATATCAATTGATATACCAATTGAAAATACAATAAGGATTAAATGTATAACTCATGCTACCTCCCTTTTATGCACATGTTGAAAAGATTTTCAATTAGGCTCACAAGGCATGGTCGCCATCCAGTCGCCCTTAGGTTGGTGGGGTTCAAAAAATAAGATTTAAAAATAATTTAACATGTTTGAAAACTCTACCAATTGAAGAATAATGACTAGTTTGAAGATAATATTTAAAAACTAGTGTGAAATCCTTCAAATAAGGAATAAAATATGAATATATTCTATGAAACATGTAAGTCACACGACGATTGACACTTAAAGTTTATAAAACATATATAAAGCTTATAAAATAAAAATCATGAGTAAAAAAGAATGATGCGAGTGCAAGAGTCATGTAATCAACAAAATCATGAAAATAGACGATGAAGCTCAATATGAAATTAAAAGAATATGAAAATCATAGAAAATTTAATTTTCATCATAATAATTCCAACTTCAAGACATATATATGTTTTGTCAAAAACTAAAGGTATACATACATATCCCTAAACACAGATGAGTCCACAAAGAATTTTGCATAAAAAGCAAATAACTCAAGGGTATACATGTATATCTTAAGTTTTAACCAGAATTAACATATACATGAAACTAGACATATTAAAATGAAAATATGTACAAAATAGGGAATACAAGTTGAAATGCAAGAATCATCAAAGCTAGACTATACTAGTACATCTAATGGGTACAAATGAGCAATTAGACACAAACATACAAGAATCAAATGTGGCTCATTAGTTGTACAAGTATCTAAACAAGTTTTGATGAAAACTACATCTAAATATGTAATCAGAACATGACGTGCAAAAGAATCATAAACATAAACCAATATGATCATTAGGCTAAATGCACATGTTTTAGAGTTATGATATACACAATTGCTAAACTAAAGTGAGAACACAAAAGTAATGATCTATATAAATATGGGTGTATCTCAAATACTACATATGTATATCACAAGTCTAATTATCATGGCATTTAACATAATAATCATGAAAAATTAAAACATACTAAAAATCAACAATATAAAAGCATGTAAACTAAATGGGAGTTAGAGATAGTTACCAAAACCATTAAGGCTAATCTCTAGGTCTCCAAACCATGGTGGTCCTCCCATCAAACTCTCCTTGAAAGTGATGCATCCAAAATTGTCACCGTTTAGCTCGGAACGTATTCACCTCAAGGCATCAACACCTCTCACGTCATGTGAGAGCCCACACCTACATCAATTATAATAGGAGTGGATTTTGGTACCCATATCTTATTAGGTCCATGAGGGTTAACACCTTTCCTAACCCAAACAAATCTATTTGCAAAATTTGAGTCATTTAATCTATCATAACAAAATTTTACAAGGTGGCCTTTACGTCCACAATGTGTACATGTGTACGCATGAGCATACATTGCGTTACGTGTATGAACGTGAGAAGCATGTGTATACCGTGGTTTGTGTGCATGCATAGGAGGAGCATGTTTCTTGTGAAATATGAATTCTAACCGTGTGTGGTTCATGGCACATTGGCTCAAAGTGGAGCCCAAATAATCAACACTTTTCTTCAATATACAAATATCATTTTTAACACTTGAAGACAAAGTGGAGCATGCAAATGAAACACTAGATGATGGAGCATGACAAACATGTGAATCTAAATCATTTTCAAAGAAATTTTTTCTTAAAAACTAAATCCAATTCCTTTGAAATTAAAACAATTTTATTTTTCAAAGTTTCATTTTCTTTTAAAACAAAATCAAGTTTTAAAGATAGAACTTCATTTTTCTTCAAAACATCATCACAATCATTTTTACTTTTTAAGATTTTGTTTTCATTTAAGACAAGATCAGGTTGGGATTTCAATGAGTCCCTTTCATTGGAAATTTCAACTTTTTCTTGCAAAGCCATGTTAACTTTAGAAAACAAATCCTTATTCTCTTCTTTTAGTTTAAAGCTTTTCTTTTTCAAGAGTTGGTATTTTCGTAAAAGATTTTCACAAACAAGAGATAGTTCTTCATTTAATGCATCAGCATCAATATAATCATCACTAGAAGAAATAGTACTATCATCTAGTTGAGTATCCTAGTTTACCTCAAGGGAGTCATTCCCTTGGACCATGTTGCAATGTTGGTCGGACTCATCTCCACTAGATTCCTCTAAGTTGAGGTGTTATATGAAGCTCTCTTGGTTCAACACAAGGGAGGCACACAAACAATACCAAGCATATAAGTATGATATGAACAATATAAAATAATGCAAGGTAAATAAAAGAGAGAGAGAGAGAGTTAAGAGATAGTGGATCAATCGCAAACATAAAGATATGTTTCGAGGTTCGAGCCACTGCTCTACGTCCCCGCCTTCATACAGAAGGATTTCCACTATAACGTCCACACAGGACTTCCCACACAGGGAACCTCCCTGAGGATTTGGGTAATATAAAATAAGAGTACACAACTTCTCTCTCCAACAAACACAACCTCTTCACAAGAGACAAGCCCAACAACTATCACCTCTACACTTGGAGGGATGGGCACTTAGCCAAACAACAATCACCTCTCACTAGAGGGATAAGGCTTAAAGCCAACACTCCAACCACAATTACCTCTACACTTAGAGGAATACCAACACAACCAAACTCAACCTCCACAATCACCTCTACACAAGAGGGATACCAACAAATACAAGGAAGGTTACAACTCTTGGTGATCTCAAAGACCACAAACCAATTTTTCCACAAAACAAGATCCTATAGATAAGACAGATATGATAGCTCAAGTGTGACATAACAAAGAGTTTGGAAAACAAATCACAAAGAAAAACTCTTGAGAAAACTTCTAGATGGCCATAGAAATGAAGAACAAAAATTAATTCCCAAAGACTATTTTTTTGATTTTCCAACACTTTAAAATAAATAAAGATAAATCTTTATAACCCAAAAACTCTTAAAAACTTGTTGCTAAAACACTAGGAAAGATAGATAATTTTGTTCTTGAAATTCATGGTGAAATCAGCTAAGGAGGGGGCTATTTATAACCCTCCAAAAAATCTGCCTGTTGGCAACTAGGAAAGGGCAGAAATGCCCTTCTGGTTGACCGCTCGGTCGACCGGCCAACGGTCATTTTTATGACCGTTGTCCTCTGGTTGACTGCCCGATCGACCAGGCCAAAACTAATGGTCGACCGCCTGGTCGACCGGCCTCGACCCGAGAGTGGGGTGCTTTTAGTCGGTGGACGGTGCAGTCGATCGGCCGAGATGGCTGGCTATGTGCAAGTCTTCATGTACATCAGTCGACCATGGCGGTTGACTGGTCCGGTCGACCGCTAGTGCAGTCAGACTGTGGATTAGGGTATTGAAAACTTGTCTAATTTAATACCAATTAAATTCCATAAAATAATAGAAATTTTGCAAAAATAAGTTCTTATAAGATCTTTGAAATACAAATATGTGTGATTAAAATTTAACACATATTACAAACTATTTGAACTATTTTTGTGATATTGAAATTTACCTTTAACACAAAAATTGTATTTTCCAAAATTTGAATTTTTGAAATAGAAAATCGTTTTCTCCAAAACTCATGTAAATACAAAAACATGATATTGAAACAAATTTGAAGCATATTGTATATGGATAGAATCCAATTTACATATAGGATATTTTATCTATGTTTTTGACATGAAATCCAAAATCGATTAAACCGAAACCAAAACCAATAAACTTTAAAACTTATGTGTGTATGTGAACTTGAGCATATCAATACTATCTACCTTTCCACAAGATATAAACATACTAAACTAAATACAAACCGAAGTCTTCTTATAGAGCTCCTTCTCCAAGTCAACTTGATCCAAACGCATCCAGCGAGCTTGACTCCAACGGAGTGCTAGATGCGATCTTGACGCTTGAGCTCTTGAATCAACACATGAGAGCTCTAAAACTCCTTTGTTGAAGCTAAACACCTACTAATATATTGATCAAATATTTGGAACTAAATATCACAAGATTATTTGTAAACTATAACTACATGAGTTAATCATCATCAAAACTAGAGTGATGGGCCTTTGGGCCAACACACAACACCCAAATGCGAAATTCAAGACCCACGTCCAGCGTTACTTCAACAGCTATACGCCAAGCTCAAGCCCATGTTCCAACTGCAGCGAAGCCTTGCATCTCAGTTATAACTACCCCCATTACTAGGTCAAGTACTGCCCACATAATGAGGGGAGTTAACCCCCATCATGAAGGATTTTTAGGGAACAGTTTTACCCTTGAAACTCCTATAAATAGCTCAGTTTACTATTGAAGAGGGGTTAGAATTCTTCAATTGAGGAAGATTTATAAAGAGTTTAACTCTTCTACCAACTAGTTGAGTTCAAGTTATTGCCTACGTCTCTTTGAGATTTCATCAGATAGGAGTTGTGCTACTCAATCGTGATCCAAGGAGAAGAGTACTAGAAGAGCTTGACATTCACTCGGTCAACAGAAAATAAGAATTACTTTCCACCTCTACACAAAGAACCCAACCTTAAATAAAGAGGGGAACTGAGCATGAGTGTCTTCTCTCTCTTGTAGCTGAAATTTTTCATTGATTCAACTTTGCAATAATACTTTCAACTTTTCTCCCTGTACAAGAGATGGCGACTTTACTGGGGACAACTTTCTCTACTGATGATCAAGTTCTGGCGTAAGGTGACGTCAGTTTCATGAAAAAATGATCGAGTCACTCATTGTCGAATTCGACCAAGCAAAGTACAAAGAGTTCCTCTCTGCTAGCTCCAAGAGCCCCAGAATGGTATGGCAGTATCACAGGGTCTCCTCGAAGATCCGCTCTCAAGTCTCTTCTGAGACTTCCCCAAAGATGGTCTGCGCAAACTGGGCTATTTCTGGCCGCATCTCGTGCGTGGCCCGCGTCAACGTCTCCAACGAGACCTGCGAGATCAACGTCGTTGAAGGCTAATCTTGCCACACCCCTCCTCTTCCTCAGCTCCAGGTTACTAGGGATCCCCAACAACCCGTGAGCGTAACCAGAATACTGAACGTCGACAAAGGTGTCATGCACGTCGATAATAGATGGAAGAAGCTGGAAAAACCATCTGTCTGATAGAGACAGGACGCGAAGCTCAGGATCGCGTCCTTTCTGAGCTGCGTCAGACGCGCAAATCTGTATCTGGATACCAAAACACAGAGTTGGAGAAGCTCGCGTTTCTAAGACCCTACCTCACAGACACGATGATCAGCAACGCGAGGTCCGCGTCTCTTCTCAGAGATACGAGACCCGCGTCTCTACTATAGAACGCGGGACTCATGAAGTCTGCATCTCTCAAGTGTTGCCAGACAAACACGACATCAGCAATGCGAGATCCACATTGCTTATCAGCGGAGGCACGAGACCCGAGTCTCAAAGCCAAAACGCGAGAGTCGCGTCTGTTCTATAGAATGTGAACTCCGCGCCTTCGAACCCTGAGCCGCTGAGACTTGCGTCTCGGAGTTGCGACGCAAGGTTAACATTCGTTCTCCGACGGCTAGGATCAGAAGGGAGCTGAAAAATCCTTGTTCTCAGGGACTCAAGGCTGGTCTCTTTGATCTCTCTCGACAGATCTAAGGGATAATTTGACAAAGAAGAGGAGTGTTCATCAAATCATTCCACTATACTGCTGTGAATAGCTCATCACAGCGGTGCTCTCTGAATGCCACAGCAGCTCGCATATAAAGAAACAGTCAGTGTTCAACCGGTTATCGTCTATGTCAATCTTTCGCTCGGCCAGAAGATGTTGCTCCCGCACAAGGAGAACCTTCTCTGATGTGGAGTACCTTGAAGTTACTACGAACATGGCAGGTCCAAGAACTACGCCAAGCAGAACTAAGGGGAAGCATCCAATAGTCAGCTCTGATGATCAACACTAAGCTGGAAGGAGTGTACCGACATACCTGCACTCGGACTGGCATAATAGCCCCAGTGGACTATAGTGCCCTAGCCCGGGGCATCAAAATAAGCGAGTCACACTCTGCCATCGCAGAATCACAGGCCACAAACTATCGGTAGAAAAAGAAGCCTTTGCATATATGGCAAGCACTCTTGAAGAAATGGCCAGGTGTTTTGAACAGCAAGCCCAGGCCCAAAGGGAGCAACTTGATATGATTCGTGCTCAACAAGAATCTATCGACAGTCTCAAATAAATGCTTTCGCAATTGTTTGAGGACAAAAATAGAAGACGAAGGCCAAAACTCCTTCCAAGAAGTCTAAGAGCAAACGAAAGGAAGGAGAAAGCTCACCCTCTGCACATACCGAGAGGAGGAGCATTCCAACGCCAAGTCGTCCAAGCCTCCATCCTTAGAGGTAGGCAATTTAGAGAATGGGAGCACTTATTCCAAAAGGATTAGTAAACTGGAACAACGTCTTGAAGCTCTCTCTAATCGAAAAGTTCTCCAAGAAGCAGGAGTGGTCTGGCCGTACCCGGCTGAGTGGGATCTTGTCCATTACCCTCCTAAATTCAAATCTCCGACCCTACAAGCCTTCGACGACAAAGGGTCACCGAACCAGCACATATACTACTTCAAGTCCCAAACTGGGAATATAGTATCAAATGATGCTATCCTGGTACGTTTATTCATCAGCACCCTTAAAGGGATTGCTTTTGAATGGTTCATGAAGCTCTCAGAAGGCTCTATCAAGAATTGGGGTGATCTGGAGAAACTTTTCCTCACCCGTTTCTTCGAAGATGATTCGGAGATTACCATGCCAACTGTCCTAGCAATGAGGCAATAGAAGGGAGAGCCAGTTAAAGCATTTATGGAGAGATTTCAGAATATGGCACTCCAATGTCCTAGCGGTATGACCCAGGCCACCCTGGTGAAAACATACCGTCACAATTTGCAAACCTCACTCCTAGCTTAGAGAGGGGTTGCTGAAATCCGTACCTGAAAGCAGCTGGTCCAGCAAGGCTAACAGGTAGAAAAGATTGTCGCCAGGGTTAATGCAGAATAAAACAAGCCCAGACCCAAAAAATCGACAAGGCGCGCGCCAGAAACATCTTTCCAAGCTAAAAGAAAGGACACACTGGCGACAGAGACGAAGTCTCCCTCTAAGCCCCAACCAGCTAGTGGGGTTGGCTTTTCAAGTCAGCCACGCATCATCAAGCAGTACTCCTTCAAAGACGAGCATGTCACTTCATTGTTGAAGTTACTCAACAAGAGCAACAGACTGAAACTTCCTGAAGCTAGACGTCCTGAGTGGTGGGCAAGACTGACAATCCTAATTACTGCTTGTACCACAGGATGTTGGGGCACCTGACCAAGAGTTTGTTACATCTTTAAAGAGATCCTCCAGGCTTCGATTGATACAGAGGTGCTCAAGCTCCGCCCGGAGCAGAAGAAAGTGACAGCTAACATGATATTATTTCTTCAGTTCAGGGTGTAGCTTCCAATGCCAGCCAGAGTGATTCCCATCTTGAAAGGGGAACTAAGGGTGGTCAATATAGATCCACACCACCAGCAGGAGAAAGGTCTCGTATCTGTTCCTACTCCTCAAGGAGAGATTATGTGGGTTCATCCTGACCTCATAGACGGCTAGTAGTGGACTACTGTTACCCACAGGAAGTCCAGGGGGAAAGCAAAAGCCTCACCTTGCAATATGGAGTGTGCTTCCTCTCGAGAACAAGAAACTGATGTCGCCTCGCCAACTAATTTTGAGGAGACAATCGTCCTTGCTGTAGAACCAAATGCGCCGCTCATGGATGGAACTCGCTCAGGCCAATCGTACTTGAAGAAGTATGATAAATGGTGGCAAATCCGTTTAAACCTACCCCAGAGCCAACCAAGCAATCCACGAAGCAACCCGTGGAGAAGCACAAGGAGCTTCAGTGTGCCAAGGCTCTCTTAAAGGACAAAGTGGAAGGATCTTCGAGACCTTACCACTTTGTTGTCTTGGCTCAACTGGCCAAGATCTCGGCCAGGATCACCCTTTATGAGCTCCTGAGATTGTCCAAGTCAACAAGGGAAGCTTTGAGAGAAACTTTAGCTGATGTTGAAGCCTTCATGGTCCGAATTCCGGTTGAACCAGAGGAGGATGAAGAAAACTGCCTCCACGCCTCTCAACATGTCCCCTGCATAATCTCCACTCCAGACGACATGCAGGTTAGGGGAAACATAATAGACCCCTGATTGTACACATTTATTGCATTATTCTTTATTACATTTTCACATTTATCATATAATAAATTTACTAAATTTCTTGTCTTAAATGTCTATTTTGCAGAAGATAATCATGGGAAGAAAGAGAATAAAATCAAATAAATAACAGTTAAATTTAGATTTAACTAGATCTATTTGGTTGGAGGAGGGTGATCCTAAATCCAATAGGTTAAATTCAGTTTTCAGTGAATCAAGTGGTTAAATCTAAAGATCAACTGAGGATAACGTCAAATACAGAGTCTAAATCCAAAGGGATAAATGGTTAGAGAGAAGATCAACGGATGAGATGAAGCAAATTTGGCTCAGATTCTGACTGAATACATTTTAGTATTTGAATTATAATTTTTGCTACTGAAATTCAAATATAATGATTCAAGATGATCCAGAAAGAAGACTTAAAGGGATAATTCTGTCATTTGATAAGTTATATGTAGCAATCAACACGCCAACAAGCTGCAGATTAGAACTGAATATCCACATCAAATAAAATATGGAGATAAGGGGAGGATTCAAATTCAGAAATATCCAACTTTCTTTATCTTCATACTCCTCTAACATCTACATTTCTCCTATAAATACCTGCAATCTCAAAGGCAAAGGGGACGACCAAGCAGAGAGTAGAATTTAGGCTATACTGTAGTTTGTAACTTAGGTTTTTATTTTTTTAATGTAATTTTTATTTTCTTTATGTAACTGAGAGGAGAGGAGACTTTCGTGGAGGATTGAGAATAATCTTGTACTGAGGATGACAACGGTGTAAGTGATCTTTTCTTTCATTGTTATTTGAATCAAATCAAAGTTTTCTTTTCTTTTCTATTCTTGTTTTTGTTTGCTTCACTCTTTTGTATTTGTGGATCCAAATAAATCCGATAGCCTCGAAGTTGCCTTGCCCTTGCAAGTGTCGTTGATGGCTTATGGTGATGGATATCCATTTCTATGGTAGTGTAGCCTTCCCTTTCATTTCATAGTGTAAATCGGGAAGGGAGAAGATCCTATTTGTCATACTTCGCTTGCCTCCAAACAAAGGTACATCGTCGATACGGGTCAAAGGTAAGCAGGAACCGAAGAGGTAAGTAAGTTTTTTTAGGTTTTAGTTTTCTTTCTTTTAATTTTTTTAGTTTAGATTACCAACACCATCAACACCCAAATCTTTTTTCACTCTTTTCGATTTCTTTGTATATATCTATTTTCTATTTTCTCTACCTTCTCAATCTACCACTTTCTTCCTAACTTAACTTTAACTCTATTTTTCTCTTTTTCTTTACAAGAATTAAAATAAGAACTTTAACCATTCTTTGTAACCTAAAGAGAACTTACTAAAAAAGCTTCAATCGCTAGTCCCTCCTTGTAGATCACAACCCGCATAGCCACTTGCTATAGCGGTAGTATAGAGAACTTGCACTCCTTATTCTTAAGTTCTGAAATTCTGTATTTTTGTGTGCAGGTAAAACCTCAATCAAATTTTGGCACCGTTGCCGGGGACGGACCGTAAGTTATTCTTTTTTTAGATTTATATTTTTGGTTAACTTTCTTCTTTGTTCTTAGTATACAGGTTTGACAATAAGAAATTTTTGCTACAGTGAACATATAAGTGGCCCTGGACTTTGCTTAAGAAAGAAGAGCCCAGAAGCCCTCAGATTTGCTACATTCCTGTGGCAATCTGAGTGAGCTACTAAGCTGTATTTTTTGCAGGTTGGCTGAATTGTAAAGTTTAATATCTGTAGCTATTTATTTCCTTATTTGACTCACTGTACATACATTTCTAACAACAACAGTAAAAGATTGATTGTAAATGCTAAAAATGATTTAGACTTTGCGTTTCGGCATGTGTCTATTTCGTTACATTTTCTATTTACTATTGAAAAGTGCTGGAGCCAAGGTATGTATGCATAGCATTTAATATAAGGTTCATTCTTGTATGAAATATTGCTTGAGTGTTACTTTTTTATATATACTTGTACACTGTACTAAATTGATTTAAGGGCTTGTTCTATAAATAAGATAAGGTGGGAAAGTCATTACCCTCTCTTAGCCCACAAACAATCTCCTGACTCACTAACCCAAGCCTAACTAAAACTGAGTTAACGTTGGCTCTAGGGACATCTTGGACTCAAATAGGAGACTGACCTAAGGGGAAGTTGATTTGAATTTGACTCTTGCGAAATCGGTGATCAAGGTTGGGGATTGAGAGGCGAAACCCCGAAGGCTGGTGGTTTGGCATAATTAGGCCCGTTGCTTTAAGTACGGATACCTCCCACCAATCTTGCCCCTGCCTGATCGATTAACTTGTGGTCCAAAATATACCCCCGTGGACAGTTTAACCAGTTAGGAGTCGTCTAGGTCTAAGGTTTACCCTAACTTAGGTTAGAGATTTTTTCTTTTTTATTTGTTTGTTTATTTGTTTGTTTTTCTTTGTTTGTGTTTGACATTTCCTGTGTGATATGGATTATAACAATAATTTTTCAATTTTAATGGTAATCCATATTACACCCCGGCCTCTTTTTCGGGTATTACCACCTGGTATATCATAATTTTAACCAACTTAGTATGCCAGATTGGTCTTATCGAATCAATATACCCCATGTCCTTAATCTTATGACTATAATTTTCAAAATATTTCAACTCTTCACAGAGTCAATGGGAATTCACCTCCCCTGAGTTTAATTTTCAACCAACTTGTCCTCCTTATCCACCTTATCCACAATATTTCTAAGATCCATACTCAGTTCCACCAGTTCAAAATAGAAAACCATCAATCTTGAAAATGAGTATGCGTGAGTCCAAACAACAATCACAAAATTTGACGGACTCACAATTTCACCACAAATTTCAAAACAAAACTTTATCTTTTCAAGTCCAATCGCAAGAAAATGATGAACCAATCGACTATGAAAAGCTGCTTGAAGCCATGACTCAGGCTCAAATCGCTCGTAATTATGACATAGACATAATGGTCCAAACTCTCCATTCTCACCGTTTGACTATTTCTGATGTTGCTAACCATTCTATTAGAGCCAAAGAATCATGATGTTTGGAAAACAAGATTCCATTTCAGCACACCGATTTGAACTCGCCCAAACTCCAAATTTTAAAAATCACATTGACATTTTGACAAGTTATCCCTTTCCTGAAATTGAACTTGAGAATGCATATGATCCTGAACCTCAACTTGGTAAATCAATTCTACTTTCTGATTCAATAATGACTCTGGTGTCTTCACCTGATTTCAATTTTTTTCCGAGTCAATATTGGATCCTGTGCCAATTCATCATGAAATTGAATCGCCAATCTTTTATGATCATCATATTGAACTTGACCAATTTCATACTTTTGAAAGTCTATTGATAAATTGGCAAGTTCTCATTTTATGAAATTGAACTCAATAAGAAATGTGACCTAGATTCTCAAATTTGTGATCCAGTTCAAATTCCTGAATCAATATTAACTCCTGTTTTGTTACCCAACTTGAGTAATATTTTAGAGTCAGTTTTGATTCTCACACCTGTCATTCTTAAACATGAATCACCAATATTAAGTCACATTCCGTTATTGGAAAATGAAAGTGGACTTGAGTTTCAACTTCTTGATTTGGACCCACTTTCTGAACCAATCTCAACTCCTGAACCTTTACTTGACTTGGTCACTTTCTTGAGTCGGTATTAGTTCCGTACTTCCTACGTCCAAGTCAATCATTCCATCTTTTCACACTTTATTTTGGGACAAGGGTGTTGATAAAATTGACTCCGAAATTATTTGTGAAATTTAAAAATTAGATGGGGTAAAATTCTTAATAAAAATCATTCATATATACATCATTTTAGTGGGTTAAATTAGAGAACTTTCTTATGGGTTCCTTCAAACTCCACGCAAATTCGATTGGGCCACATTTCGTGGACCAATCATACCACCATCGGAATTAGTTTAAGTTTTCTTTTTTTAAAAGTTTAGGTTCTTTGTTAGATAGTATAGAAAAGTTGTATATTTGTTTTCTAATTTGTAGTTTAGTTCAAATACCAGTGAGAGAGAGGAATAGAGTGATTGTAATCTGAAGATTAAAGTGACATCAATAAAGGATCAAGCTTTCTCTTCTTCACTCCAATTCACAGGTACGTCTTGCTTTCTTTACATGTCTTATTTTTCATCTTCCATGAGTAGCTAAACTTGTTTTCTAGGCTCACTATCGTCCCTTTCTTCGATCCCTCTTATTTTTGAATGGCTTTGATGTAAAGACCCAATGGAATCATATGCATGCCTAAACTAAGCCTTTCTTCTTTGAAAGTGTTCTTTAAGGCACATGAGGATGGGTTTGAATTTCTAAACTTCTACTTCTTTTTAAACATCACTTGAACTTATTTTTATTTCATACTTGAAAAACTTGATGATTTAACATTCAATTCAAGATGATTTCTTAAGAAAAAAGAGTTAACTTTTTCAAACTATCTTATTTGCTTTGCTTAAAACTTTCTAAACTCAAGCTTAATTTTTTGCCTATGATCAAGTTGAGGCACTAAGAATTTCAAGAGAAGAACATATTGTTGAGTAGTAAGATAGTGATCCCAGATCTTCTTCCTATATTAAAAACAACCAAATATTTCAACATTTTTTAAAGATCACCTTTTCCAAAGCCTTCTCGAAGTTTTCAAATTTTATTTTAATCATTCCCTTCTCTCCATTCTCTTTTCAACTAGAAAGAAAAAGAAAAAAATAATACCATTCTTTGCTTTCTAAACAAAAACACCGAAAAGATTCTATTGCATTCCTCCTCGTGGACACGACCCGTTAGCCCAAAGCTAGACGATAATTCTTATCTCTTTCAATTTTCAACCAACTTGTCCTCCTGATCTACCTTGTCCACAATATATATTTCTTTTTTTAACTTATCTAATCATCTTTTGCATAAATACCAAGGCTTGCTTAGGCCAAAAACACCTAACTAATCAATAATTAGATTTGTTTACTTTTCATAAGTGTGTGTGTGCGTGTGTGTGTATATATTATAAGGCATAAGAATCTACCCCTGTACTTTACATTGTATATTAGATCATCTGAAGTGAGCCGCATTCAGGTGGATCCTGAATCTGCGTTGAGCATCATGCCCCGTCGGGTCATGCAGCTCTTGGGAATGCCCACTCACCGATTGAGTGCCACTGTGCCACTCAAACTACCATTTACGGCTTCAACGCTAATGGTACACACCCAATGGGAAAGTTTAAACTCAAATATCAGATCGGAGACCTAAGATCCGGGTGACGTGCTATGTTATTGACGCCGACACTTCATATAATTTGCTGCTGGGATGACCATGAAATCATCGCTGTTTTCCATTGATTTGCAAAGGGAAAAACTTACAATAAAAAGAGTTGAGGAGCTAAATTACAAGTATTCTAAAAAAGATTACAAGTAGATCTCCTCAGAGATTCTGGAGAAGTGTGCCGATAGGAGTCTGGTCAGCGAGCGACCACTTTGTCCCTTTGACGATGCGAGCGATGAGATTCCCTTCTTGCCTGATTCGGGAATCAGAGAACAGAAGGTTGGTAGAACCCTCTTGCTACTTCTCAAAACCGCCTTCAATTAGGAATTCCTTCTCGCCTGGTTCCGGAGATTCCTTGAGAAGAAGGTATTAGGGTATCAGCACCCTGAATAGAAAAGCAATTCTCTAAAAGTCTCTGAATTCAAGAGCGCACGGTGCGTCGTGAAGAAGCCTCTACTTGTGGAGTCCTCTTGTGCGTGTCGTCTCAGAAAAGCTCTCTCTCCTTGTGCCCTGATGGGCTATTTATAGGGAGAGCAAGGGTATAATCGTCCCTTGAAGATATGAAAACAGATTGAATCAAATCTGTTTGAATCTGGAAAGTAGCCTTACTGCGAGGCTAAGATCAGCTTCTGCGAAGCTAGAAATGGCAGGTCGGTTGATCTTCTTGATCTGTTTTGATCCTTTCCATATTGTTGGAGGATTTCTCCTGATCTCCTTACTCGTTTAAGAGAGTCAAGAGATTGTGGCAATCAACTGCCGAATTTGATCTCCGATTTGATCTTAATTGGATTTGATCTGATTAGATCTGATCTCGTCCGGAGATTTGATTGGTCAAAGGTTTGACCATAGCAGACCGATAGTGGCGCTGCCCGCCTTGAACTTACAGCGGAGCTGGAGGCAGTTTCTAGCGAAGTCTGAAAGAAACTCTTTGGCGGAGCTAGAAGTCGTCTGTAGCGAGGCTACCATATACCCTTTCTGCGCAGTTGTGTATGGCTTCAGGGCGGAGCTGACTCTGGCGAAGCTATGAGTTAGCTTCCTGGCGAGGCTTTGAATAGCTTCAAGGCGAAGTCGGGTGATCCTAACCTCTCAAGCGAGGCTATCCCTTTGGGCTCATGTGATGCTAAGTGCTAGCATCTTTAGACCTGCTGAGGTCTGTTTAGAAACAATCTGGGTTCACTGTCTGCTTGCTGGATCAGTGGAGTCCAAGTTGCTTCCTTGTCCCTCGGAGATCGGTGAAAATTGGTCTTCAGCTCGTCTGTCACTTGTCTTTTGTAAATGTCAACAAGTTTAGACATTGTTCGGACCAATAAGAATCTTGTCTTTTTTAAGTGTCAACAAGACCCCTTCAAAGTTTTCAAAAGTCTGCGATGGCTCAGACTTTGAAATACTTTGAACTGCTTTGATTGGTATTGTGTGGAGTATGAACGTCGCCATGATGGTTGAGTTCAGCTTCGCTTTGAATCCTGCTTTGGGATGTAGATTCGCCGAGGAATCATGTAGATTCGCGTCTGGGTAGCTTCGCGGCTAGGTAGGTTCGCTCTGGAACATCTGCTGCTTTCCCAGGGCCAACTGCCGTGGACCGGTTATGAGAAGGATTACTTCTTCTCTCGCACTGATCGAGGGAGATATTCTCCCCTTGTGCATTTCCGAGGGAGGATATTCCCTTTCTTCAAGGCGCCATGAGTGCCTTTATGAGGGAGACGTTTCTTCCTTTGCACGGTTCCAAGGGAAACCGTCCCTTTTCTCAAGGCGCAATAAATGCCTTAAATGCGCTCGTGCTTCCACGCTTGAGGCGGCAGCGCTCAGGCCATGGGGCCTATAAATAGGACACTTGAGGTCCTCTGAAGAGAAATAATCTGCTCTTCTCCTCTTCTCTTAGTTGAAAGAGATACTCAGATCTCTAAATTAGTGGGGATGCCCACTCTGGTTATTACCCGGCCAAGGATCGGTAAGTCTCGATCATCCAGAGACTTTACCAATAAACTTTAGGGAGTTCATCTCCCTTAACTTAGCTTTAACGGCTGCTTCAGGGATTAGTTTTCCTTGTTCTTCATTTTCTATTGGCTGATTGCATGTTAAGGATTTCAGTATAGCTTTCCAACGACGCTATCATCTTGACTTGATCAAAGAAAGATCACGCATGTTAAGTCCGCTACACAGGCAGAACTTGGGACTTAGTTTCTTCAAAGTTGAGCCAGTCTTGCCATATAGGTGGGGTTAAGACTGTGTCCTACAGGATCAGTCTGGCTTAGCTATATGGCGAGGCTAGGACTTGGCGTTTGCTGAGCTAGCCCATCATTGCTGTGCAAGCGAGGCTTATCCTCTGCTTTAACTGAAATCAATGCTTAGCTGAATCGGATATAAATAGCTTCGCCCCAAAGAATTTGACTTAGCGTTTTTGTAGCTTCTCCGGTGTTTAACTGCTAACTTGTTTCAGTTTGCATTGCAGTGAGCTATGTTCGCCAATTTTGTGACTTGACGAAAGATACCATAAATTGCCTTATGCTTCCCCGGTTGAAGCTTTACTTTTAAGCAGGAGGAACAAACTGGGGCTGTTGATGTGTGTCCCAGAAGAGGTTGGCAGTCGCTTATCCGAGATAATTCACTTCGAGGCGAGGCTGGTAGTCGCTTATCCGAGATGATCCACTTCGAGAAAGCGGACGTCACCTGTAAGGTCGTGGATCTTCCCATTGCCAATTTTCATCAAAGAAGATCCAACCTACTGGTGGCGATCAGTCCTTTGCCAATTTTAATTGCGGAAGGTTCAACTTCCTGGTGGCACAATCTGTCCCGGTGGTACCTTCTATCATTATGTGAAGGATTACGGCCTTGTGCAGGAGGAAGGCCTTTCGTGTCCAGTTGGTTTCGCTTGGAAGTAGATAAGACCACTTGTATGCCTCTTGAGCAAATGATTCTGTTGTATGGAACACAACCTTGATGTAGTATCAATGTACCTTCCCTTTTAAATCAATGAAAGTCATTTTCTGCTCATTTGGTTTTTGTTTGCCTTCATCTTGAATTTGGCTAGCGGAGCTAAACTCCATGCGGGGTTAAAGATAGGACCCTTTTTGAATCCAGAATAAGCTTTCAACGAAGCTAGCATATCTGCGAAGTTCGGCCTATGCCTTCAGCGAAGCTAAGGCAATCCTTCTGGCGAAGTCATTGATGTATTGTGCGAAGTCCGCATTTTAACTCGTGGCGAAGTTAGCCCTTAGTGGGGCTGAATCAGTGCTTCTCGGGAAGGCGCTTTAGGCGCCGTTTCAAATTAATTCGAAACGACAGCCTGTACTCTTTTCGAGGCGTCGTTTCAGGCGATCATCGGCCTATAAAAGCCCGGTCGGGCTGAGAGAGAAAATCATCATTTCTCTTTGAATTTTCCAGAGTACTTGACTCTTCTTCTTCTTTCTTTCCTCCTTATTCAAGAGTTCAAGAACTTCCGTAGTTCTTCAATGGCGCCAAGAGACGAGCGGGGAAAGAAGTGGCAACTTCTGCAGCGAAGGGTCCTTCTCCTCCTCCTGTCATCGAACGACCAATTGCCGGAAAGGGACTCCCCATTTGATTAGAGACTGCCGTATCTCTTTTAAAGCTGATGTTTGGCTATCTTTGGATGAATCCATAATGATCGAGCATGATCTGTTATTGTTAGGGAATCCATTTCCCTGCATTTCCCTTATTTTCTCGAACGGGAATTCCAGAACTGAAGAGTTCTTCTTTAAGCTTCTAGGCGAAGCTATCCCTTAGACTGTCTTCATCCTGTTGAACAACATGATATGGATTTGTCCCTTCAATCATGGCCGCAAAGGATTAATAATAATGTTTGACCATAATGCCCTTTTGACGAAGTTAGTCCTCAGGGCTGTGCCACCTTCTGCTTAAGCTTTTCGAAGCGATGCTAACACTTGGACATTTTCTGCGAAATGCGGACTTGACTGTAATGCGAAGCTGTCACCTTGTTACCTTTGTTCAGAGAGCGAGGCTATGCCTTGGTGAAACTTGTGTCTTTGTGTTCGCTTGGCTGATGAACTAATCATGATTCTTCTTTGCTTCTGCAGTGCGCTACACTCCTGGTCCTTCGAACAATCTATTTGGGATGACTATGGGATTGGACGGCAATATCAGCCTACAATTCCAAGGGCAGGCTTCTTTGTTTAGTGAGCGGAGCTCTCTCGTTCGAGACATGTAATTGATCACTAATGTTGCACATTTATTATCATATTTCCATACTTATTATAGAATAAAATCTGCATTGTCCTAATTAAATGTTTAATTTATTTGAAGGCCCATTCCTTAAGGAGATGAAGAGAAACAAGCCTAAAAGCCCACCAAATTCTGATTAATTTAGAATAAATTTGAAATGAAGAAATCAGGGCAAAATCTTGGCATATAGGAAGGTTGAGAAGAATCCTCCCTGAATCAAGATGAAGAAATCAGGGCAAAATCTTGGCATATAAGGAAGGTTGAGAAGAATCCTCCCTGAATCAAGATGAAGAAATCAGGGCAAAATCTTGGCATATAAGGAAGGTTGAGAAGAATCCTCCCTGAATCAAGCACAATCAAAGGCTGTTTTGTCAACTTTTGAAGCAAAAACAAGAAAATCAGAAGAAGATACGGGAAATACATCAGACCAGGAGATCCCCCAATCTTCCTGGGATCTTCTCCTTTAGGTTTTTGCCTATAAATACTGGTTTTAGCTGAGCAAGAACCAAGGACCAGGCAGAGATAGGATTTAGACTAGTTTTTCATTTTGTAGTTTAGGTTTTTCTTTTCTTTTATGTAATGTGTATGTAAGCTTAGGTTAGATGAAGATTCATGTAAGTAAGAGATGAAGGCCTATGTTGAGAGTGACACTGATGTATGTAGGCCGTCCAAAAGTTACTGGAGGACAAGCCATTGAGAAGCAAAGTTTCAAGTTCTAGACGCGAGGGACTATCACCTGCGTCTCAGCATCAAAGCGCGTTGGCCGGCGTCTCAGTATCAAGGCGCGTTGGCCCGCGTCTCAGCATCAAGGCGCGTTGGCCCGCGTCTCAGTATCAAGGCGCGTTGGCCCGCATCTCAGCATCAAGGCGCGTTGGCCCGCGTCTCGGCATCAAGGCGCGTTGGCACTATCACCCGCGTCTTAGCATCAAAGCGCGTCGGCTCGATACCCGCGTCTCAGCATCAAGGTGCGTCGGCCTGACACCCGCGCCTCAGTTGTAACCACCCGGATTACGGGGCCATTCACCGCACAAGTAGCGGGAAGTGGCCCCTCATCGTGGAGCACTTTTAGGGGGCACGATCACCCCCTAAACCTCTATAAATAGCCCCGTCGCTATGAAGAAGGGACCTTTTTTTTGGGCAATCAGCATCAAGGTCAAACTTTTGGCAATCAGCAACAAGAGGGCGACACAGAGAGAAAAGAAGCAGATCAACTCTTCAGTAAGTTCGCTGCGTACGAGCTAGCTTTCGCCTACCTTCTCTTCGAGAGTTTTGGTAGACAGAGCTGAGTTACTCTTCCTACCGGCCGAAGAGGAGATCCCAGAAGGACGGTCATCTGGTCAACGGAGAACAAGATTCACTCTCCACCGCCACACGAAGAACCCAGCATTAAACAAAGGGGGAATTCAAGACTCAATATTCTCCCTCCCTTGTAACCGGAAGGAACAGTTTTTGTTGTAATCCTTTTCATTTGATTCAAGGAAAACTTTTACCGCAAATTCTCGTCTCTCTCCTTTCCCGGGTCATACAAGAGATGGCGACTCCGCTGGGGACTACTTTCGTCACTGACGAACAGATCGTGGCGCAGGATGACGTCCTCCGTAAGGGGAAGATGGTCGAATCACTCGTCGTCGAGTTCGACCAGGCGAAATATGAAGAGTTTCTCTCTTCTGGCTCCAAGAGCCCAAAGACCCGCGTCTGTCGCAGGGTCTCGGCGGGGAATGGCCCCGAAGCCCGACCTGAAGCTCTCTTGGGCGCCGCTGCTGCTGCCCACTGTGCCCAACAAAGTTCACGCGTCAACGCCTCTCAGGAAGCTCTCTTGGGCGCCGCTGCTGCTGCCCACTGTGCCCAACAAAGTTCACGCGTCAACGCCTCTCAGAAGGCCCGCGTGATCCCAAGCACAGTTGCTGTTGCGACCAACTCCGGCGCACAGAAAGCCCGCGTCAACGTCTCTCAGGAGACCCGCGTGGTTAAACTCCCTGATGTTCAACATCAGGATGTTGTTGGTTTCTCTCCACCTCCTCGACGCAACCGGAATGCTGAGCGTCGACAGAGGAGACGTGCGCGTCAACTGCAAGTTGGAACCGTTGGTTGTCCAACTGAGGCTAGACGCGACGTACAATCTCGCGCCTTACCCGCGCCACGTCCAGTACGTGAAATCCGCGTTTGGCGCCCCAAACGCGCGACTCCTCAAGTTGAGTCCTCTGAAAACCAACTTACCAAGCGTCGAGACAAAGCTTCTACGTCTCGTCCAATGCAAGAAGCACGCGCCCACAGGCGTGGGGCCCAGCAGTCCATCCTCTCTCAAGTGTCTCTGCCCAGACGCACCAGGCAGCAACGCGAGATTCGCGTTTCATCTCAGCAGAGACGCCAGACGCGCGTTACACAGCCGCGTCGCGAGAACCGCGTCCCCGATGCCCGCGTCCAGGCTGTACAGCACATGGATGCCTCCCGTCTTCGACGTTGCGAGGCTAATCCTTTCAATCCCCCTACCATGGATTTGAGAGATTACTTGACAAAGAAAAGAAGTGCCAATCAGGTCACTTCGGCATGCTGCTGCCAACGGCTTATCTCCATACTCTCTGGATGCCATTGCGAATCAGGCGTGAACCAGCAGTCTTTGATCAGACAGCTGACCCTGATTCCTCCGTCAGCTAAAAGAAGACGCTCCCACAGAAGGAGGACCTTCTCTGACGTTGAGTACCCGGAGCTCACTGCAAATATGACAAGCAGGAGCAAGGGAAAACAAATTGCAGTCGGCTCAGATGAGTCCGAGTCTGACTCTGAATCGGAAGGGGTGTATCGATACACTCGTACCCAGACAGGGGCCATTCCCCCAATTGACTATAATGCCTTAGCCCACGGCGTTGAAGTGAACGATTCTCACTCCGCCGTAGTGGAATCTAGGGCATCAAACTCTTCCGTCGAGAAGGAGGCCTCTGCTTACATGACAGGCACTCCTGACGAGACGATCAAACGTTTGGAGCAGATCCAGAAGGCGCAAATGGATATGATCCTTTCTCAGCAGGCATCTATCGACTCCATCAAGCAGGCGCTTGCGCAGTTACTTGAAGACAGGAGGAGATCTCCTCCTAGGAGGTCGAAGGGCAAAGGGAGAAAGGGAGAAAGCTCATCTTCCGAACCTTCTGAAGAGGCGCGGCGATCTACTTCGAATTCGTCCAAATCTTCATCCCAAGACCAGGAGAAGACTCATGCTAAGAGGATGAGTCAATTGGAACGACGCCTCGAGGCCCTTGCCAATCGCAAAGACCTCCAAGAAGTAGGAGTGGTCCGGCCCTATCCGGCTGAGTGGGACTTAGTTCCATACCCTCCTAAGTTCAAGGCTCCAACCCTCCAAGCATTCGACGGGAAGGGGTCACCCAATCAGCATATCTACTACTTCAAATCCCAAACCGGGAATGTAGTGGACAATGATGCTATTCTGGTGCGTCTGTTCATCGGCACCCTGAAAGGGTTGGCCTTTGAATGGTTTATGAAGCTCCCAGAAGGTTCTATCAAGAACTGGGGCGATCTAGAGAAGCTGTTCTTAACACGCTTCTTCGAAGATGACTCCGAAGTCACGATGCCCACCCTTTTGGCTACCAAACAGCGGAAAGGGGAGTCCGTCAAATCTTTCGTGGAAAGATTTCGGAACATGGCACTCCGGTGTCCAAGCGGTATGACCCAGGCCACCCTTGTGGAAACATGCCGCCACAATCTCCAAACCTCACTCCTTGCTCAAATAGGAGTTGCTGAAAGCCGCACCTGGAAGCAATTGGTCCAACAAGGTGAACAGGCTAAGGAGATTGTCGCCCGTGTCAGAGCGGAGGAAGGTAAGCCTAGACCGGAAAGGTCGACCAGGCGTGCGCCAGACACATCCCTCCAAACAAAGCGGAAGGATAATTTGGCAACGGAGACCAAATCTCCCGCCAAACCTCAATCAGGCTGGGCGAGTGGCTCTTCAAGTCAGCCTCGCGCCAACAAGCAATATTCCTTCAAAGGGGAACATGTCGATTCGCTCTTTAAACTACTCAACAAGAGCAACCGACTGAAGCTCCCTGAAGCTAGGCGCCCAGAGGAAGTCGGCAAAACCGACAACCCCAACTACTGCATGTATCATAGGATGTTGGGACATCCTACCAAAAGTTACTACGTCTTCAAGGATGTCCTTCAAGCTCTGATTGACGCGGAAGTGTTAAAGCTCCGACCAGAGCAGAAGAAGGTGACGGCCAATGTGACGTCAGCTCTCCAGTTCGAAAGATAACCCCTAACGCTTGCGGGGGTGGTCCCTATTCCAAGAGGAGAACTGAGAATAGTCAACACAGACCCTCACCAGCAGCAAGAGAAAGGCTTGGTACCCGTCCCTACGCCTCAAGGTGAAATCATGTGGGTCCACCCTGACCTTGTCGATGCACGGCAATGGACTACTGTGACCAACAGGAAATCAAAAGGCAAGGCAAAAGCCTCATCTTGCAACGTGGTATGCACCTCTTCCCGAGAAGCGGAGACTGATATCCCTTCACTGACCGACTCAGAGGAGGAAACGATAGTCTTGGCCGCAGAGCCCAACCAACCAACGACGGGGACTCGTTCAGGACAGCCCTACTTGAAACAATACGGCGAGACGGCAGTAGCCCCTCCACAATCGACTGCGGAGCCAGTCAGGCCCTCCACAAAGCCACATGTGGAGAAGCAGAAGGAGACTCGATTTTCTCGAGCCCTTCAAAAGGGCATTGTGGAAGGATCTACGGCACCTTACCGCTTTGATGTCCTGGCTCAATTGGCCAACATTCCGGCACGCATTACCTTGTATGAACTTCTTAGACTATCAAAGTCCACCAGAGAAGCTCTGCAAGAAGCTCTGGCAAATGCTGAGGTATTTATGACCCAGGTGCCGAAGGAGGAAGATGTAGAGGATTGTCTCCACACCTCCCCAAATGCTCCCTGCATTACCTTCACAGCAGATGATATGCAGGTTAAAGGGAAGCATGATCGACCCCTGTACTTCACAGGGTATATTGGATCGTCTGAGGTAAACCGCATCCAGGTAGATCCAGGGTCCGCATTGAGCATCATGCCCGCCGAGTCATGCAACACCTCGGCATCCCTACCCACCGTCTGAGCCCTACACAGACGACCATCTACGGGTTCAATGCCAATGGCACCCGTCCGATGGGGAAGATCAAGCTCAAGTGCCAGATTGGGAGCCTCAAGTCGGAGGTGACGTGCTACGTCATCGATGCCGACACTTCCTACAATCTGCTGCTGGGACGACCATGGATCCATCGCAACTCCATCGTTCCCTCCACTCTTCACCAAGTCATGAAATACATTGACGCGAGTGGGAAGGTGCAAACGCTGGTTGCCGAAAGGTATCCGTTTAAGGGGGTCGAAAATTATTTCACGGACTCCCTCCTATATCAGGATCCGGTGGATGAAACCCCGCAACTGGAGGTGCCAGACTCTGGTAATGAGGCTGACACTGAGCCCGAGCAAGAAGAGTGCCTGTGGAAGTTGGAACCACTTGTAAAGAGCACTAATAAGCTCGATGTTGATAATACCACCGATGATGCAGGCGGTTGGTATATTAATGAGATTTAGACTTTGAGTATTTTCTGCGTGTGCATCCGATTCAATACCGTCGGATACTAGTACCGACGTAGACGATGATATCTGTCGGCAATGGATGCTTTGACATCATTGCATGTACCAGTAAAATCATCTTTCGGGACATACCAGGATAATGGTGATGCGCAGGAATCTATATTCATGGTTCCGACAAGACGAAAAGGCCAAAAACCAATCCTTTTTGGGCGAATGACGACTGAACCAACGTCCCGCGAAGAATCGGAAAGTGAGGAGGAATCCCCTCAGCTCAATCATTATGAACCAAAAGCGCTCAAAATGATGAAGTGCATGGGGTACGATCTAACCAACAGACCCGGGTTGAACTTCGGCAGAGGAAGGAGAACGCTACTCCGATCCTTTGTGCCGAAAGGAAAGACCCCCGATTATTATCATCGGACGCGCCGGGGGTTGGGCTATGTATCAACTCCGGTCCCATCAGCCTCCGATTCTCAAGAATCATCGAGCAACGATTACTCTTCAGACACATCATCTTGGGAGTCAGATGTCAGTGTCGGCAACATCGTCAAGGAACTTTCAGTGAACATGGTTTCGACAAGCCACCTGGAAGATGGAAATGAAGAAATGATCCAATCTGATACAGACCCTTGGATCAAACATTTAAATGCTCTTTGGGATACCCGCTTCGAACAACGTGAGCCACCCACAGAAGACAAGGTTGTTCAGATCAACCTAGGAGATGAGGCCAACCCTAAGCCCATCTTCATAAGTGACGGCCTGTCACCTTCAGAGAAGAAGGGTCTAATATCTCTTGTACAGGAGTATATAGACGTCTTCGCCTGGAATTATGAAGACATGCCAGGACTTGATCCGCAAGTGGCCATGCACCGCCTCAACATCAATCCGGACGAAAAGCCTGTCAAACAACAGCAGCGACGGTTTCGCCCAGAAATAATGGAGGCAATTCAATCAGAAGTCAGAAAACTTATTGATTCTGGCTTCATCAGGGAAGAACAGCATCCCGACTGGGTAGCCAACATCGTCCCCGTCACCAAGAAGAACGGGAAAATCCAGATCTGCATCGACTTCCGTGATCTAAACGAGGCCTGCCCCAAGGACGAATTCCCATTGCCGATCACAGATGTCATGATTGACAATACTTGTGGATTCGAACGAATGTCCTTCATGGACGGATTCTCAGGATACAATCAAATCAAAATGTATCCTGATGACGAAAAGCACACCTCCTTCAGGACACCCCTAGGAGTGTATTGCTACACCGTCATGCCCTTCGGACTGAAGAATGCAGGGGCAACATATCACAGGGCCATGAATGCCATTTTCCATCAGCAAATACGCAAAATGGTGGAATGTTATGTTGATGACATCGCGGTAAAAAGCCGCACTAAAGGTGATCACATAGCGGACTTGAAGGTGGTCTTTGACATCATGCGGGCTCATCAATTGAAGATGAATCCCACAAAGTCCTTCCTGGGGGTGGCCAGTGGCAAATTCTTAGGATTTGTTGTAACCTCCACCGGAATCCATTTGGACCCGGAAAAGATCCGCGCTATCCAGGAGATGCAACCCCGAAAAGCCTCAAGGAGCTCAGGGGATTACAAGGACGATTGGCGTACATCCGCAGGTTCATCTCAAACCTTTCCGGAAGATGCCAACCCTTCGCTAAGCTGATGAAGAAGGGTGTCTCATTCATTTGGGATGATGCTTGCCAACAAGCATTCGAGGAAATCAAGCAATACCTCTCCCAACCACCAGTCCTTGCAGCTCCAGTATCCGGAAAGCCGTTTCTGGTGTACGTCCGAGCAATGGATCATTCTTTGGGAGCTCTACTAGCTCAGAATGACGATCAGGGACGTGAGCAAGCAATCTACTATCTAAGTAGAACAATGATCGGAGCCGAACATCGGTATAACCCGATCGAGAAAGAATGTTTGGCACTGGTGTTCGCTATCCAGAAAATGCGACACTATCTGCTAGGCCAAACTATAAATGTCATATCAAAAGTCAACCCTCTGAGGTTACTTATGACTAAACCTTCATCGCTAAATGGCCGACTGGCAAAATGGGCCATATTGCTCTCCCAATATGAGATGCATTTTCTGCTACAAAAGGCTATTAAAGGACAAGCGGTGGCAGACTTCTTAGCTGAACACCCAGATCCGAGGGCAGTCAAACTCTACGAGGATCTCCCAGATGAAATTGCTGAAGTCTGCCTGACTCAGACATCGTTCGAAAGTCAAGTATGGCAACTTTTCTTCGACGGTGCATCAAGAACAAGCCCGAAGGGACACATAGTAGCAGGGGTAGGAGTGATACTCGTCTCCCCACAAAATTATGTGATTCCCCGAGCTGTCTCACTGACCGAGCCTTGTTCCAATAATGTGGCGGAATACAACGCTCTTTTGATTGGGATGCAATTCGCCGATGAGATTGGCGTTAAAAATCTCGAGGCATACGGCGACTCCAAGCTCATCGTCAGCCAAGTTCGCGGGGAGTACGAAGTCAGACATGAAGACTTGGTACCCTATTACGATGCAACTATCTGCATGGCCGAGGGATTTACAAGCTTCTACATCGACCATGTACCGCGCAGGCAAAATGCGCACGCAGATGCACTCGCCTCCCTGGCTGCCTCCTTAGCTCTGCCAGCTGGAGCAATGGAGAAGATATTCGTCTACAGCCACGACCTGTATTGCCCGAGAAATGCTCTCGAGGATTATCAGGAGTCAACGGGAGGTCGTCACCGCGAAGAAGCACTTGAAGCGTCAACCGGTCCAGAACCCAGAGACTGGCGGTTCCCCTACATTGATTTCGTCTTGTATGGCATCCTGCCTGAGGACGCCAAAGAAGCGGCTGCCATTCGAAGGAAAGCCCCCAAATTCTATTAGAATGCGATTACGCGAACATTGTATCGTCGATCGCATGACGGGATCTTACTCCGGTGCCTCTCACCAAAGGAAGCCCAAGAGGTATTGAAAGAAGCCCATGACGGTATGTGTGGAGCCCATCAACCTGGCCCAAAACTGGCACATCGAATCCAAAGATTGGGTTACTATTGGCCCAAGATGATTGCCGATGCCGTCACTTATGCCAAGAAATGTCACGCCTGCCAAGTGCATGGCGACTTTATCCATCAAGCGCCAGGCTATCTCCACTCTACGGCCTCTACCTGGCCATTCGAAATGTGGGGCATGGACGTGGTTGGTCCTATCAGCCCGCCATCATCAAAAGGACATCGGTTCATTCTGGCGATAACCGATTACTTCTCCAAATGGGCTGAAGCCATCCCTTTGAAGGAGGTCAAGTCGTCGAACGTGATCAAGTTCATAAAACATCACGTTATTTACCGTTTCGGTGTACCTCGGCGGATTGTCCATGACAATGGACCCCAGTTCATCAGCCAGGCATTCCAGAGATTCTGCGCTAAGTTCAGAATCCAGAGTGTGTCTTCAACGGCATACTATCCTGCCGCTAATGGCCTCGCAGAAGCTTTCAACAAGACTATTGGCAAGCTTCTCAAAAAGTTTGTCTCGAAAAGTCAACGAGACTGGGACGACAAACTGGGTGAATGCTTATGGGTCTACCGCACAACTGTGCGAACCCCAACTAAAGCCACACCGTTTTCTTTGGTATACAGCTGTGAGGCCGTGCTCCCATTAGAAATTCAAATTCCATCTCTACGTGTCGCCTTGACAGCGGAGATGACAACATAGGAGAAGCATCGACAGCGACTCCAAGAGTTGGAGGCCTTAGACGACAAGCGCCTGCAAGCCCAACAGCAAATCGAGCTCTACCAGGCTCGAATCACCAGAGCTTTCAACAAGAAAGTTAAAGTACGAACTTTCAAGAAAGGCGATCTTGTCTTAGCCGTCAGAAGACCCATGGTGATGACGCACAAGACAAAAGGAAAATTCCAACCCAAATGGGAAGGACCATTTGTAGTAGAGTCAGTCTACTCAAATGGATCATATCGCCTCATAACTTCAAACGGCGATACACTCATGATGCCGATCAATGGCAGGTTCCTGAAGAAATACTATCCTTAGATGGTATTCTTCTGCTGATCAAGTTAAAAGTACACCTCTGATCAAAACAAGAAGAGCTTCTTCATTGATATCCAACGCCTCCGACGGCTAAGGATAGAGGAAAATGTTGGCTTCTAAGCCCAACATAAGTCTTCGACAACTCATCATGTTGAGGGGAATAGCATGGCTAGCCCAACTCAAACGGTAGTTGGTAAAGGCACCTCAAATCCATTGATAGCTGAGGGTTTGCTAAAAATCCTAAAGTGGACTTGGCTCCACTCCTTCTTCCAAAATCCCCTACCAATTCTCATCCACAGAATGGTAGGTCTACAAAATACAACCATTGCTAAGTTAACACTATACCTCTGGTAATGGAAACTTTTTAATATTCCTTGTCGAGTACAAATTTTGCTTGTCAACTCTACACGGAATACCAAATTTTCAAATTTGCCAAGTTAACACTACACCTCTGGCACTTCAAACTTTCACTTGTCAATTCTCACCAATAGAATGACAGGTCCTCAAAGTTGCTCTCATCATGAGACAATCTTTGTCAAGTTAACATCACACCTCTGACAAATTGCTGTTAAAGTTCAACACCACACCTCTAAACAGTGACCAAGTTTCTGCCAGGTTTAATATCACACCTCTGACAGTCACTTTTCTTCAGACTTCCATATCGAAGCTGAAATGGATGATGCTAAGTTAACACCACACCTCTAGCATCCAAGTCATTGCTAAGTTCAACAATACACCTATGGCCATGACTTTCCCTCGGACTTCCTTATCCAAGCTGAGATGACCAATGCTAAGTTCAACATTACACCTCTAGCATTACCCTCACTGTCAAGTTAAACATTACACCTATAACAGTGAACTTCTGAGCTAAGTTAATATCACACCTCTGACTCACGTCCTTGTCAAGTTAACATTACACTTCTGACAAGACCACTTTCAACCCGTTAAGTTAATATCACACCTCTGACGGTAACAAATTTTCCTAGATTCCCCGCGAGTCTAGTCTCACTTGTTATTCTCTTCAACAGAATAACAAGTCTACCTAAAAACATTGTTAGGTTAATACTACACCGTCAACAGTGTTTCCATCAAATCCCCAGTTGAGTTCAGTCAAGTTAATCCCAAACACTTGAGAAAAGTTCACCCTTCCTGGGGGTACCAATTCTGCTTGTCACTTTCTCTTATAAAGTGGCAGGTTCATCAAAATTTTCATCTCTGTCAAGTTAATATTACACCTCTGACAGTATTGTGAGAGTTCCTGAAATAGGATCTTCTCCTACAAAATCTGACTTATTAAAGTTACCATCATAATTTTAACAAAGTCAAAGATTCTTTGCTTCTACGAGTCTAAGATAAAAAGTTCAAGACAATGAAAGAGGCAAAAAGAAAAGTGTCACTTTTATTTATTTCCGAACATATGAAAGTGATACAAAACGCTCTCTTAAACACTCTCTTATGCAATAAGATTGAGTGTTACAATTAAGGAGTACAAAGAAGTCCCTCTCTCTCTCAGAGGTTGCACTCACTCCTTATAAGCCGCGTCTGATTCCAAGTGCGCGATGTTTTGTGGCTACAATAGAAGCTGGTTACACCACGATGCATGATGTAAACATCGAAAGCGCCCTAGCTGACTAAGCGAAGAGCAATGGTGTTCTTGAGGTCCGGTGGCAGCAGAAAGTCCTGCAACCCTTCGTTTATGAACATCTCTTCCCCTAGCAGACCATCCAGTAGACATGACGAGTCCTTGATGTGACTTCTGGAGTGGGAGAGGAAGATGATCTTGTCCGCCACCACAACCGCCGGAACCCTCATCGCCGTCATGCATAGCCTGACCATCTCTTGCCAGCAGGCATGAATGGCGAAGCAGATCTGAAGAGACCTTGGCGAGGGTTGGGTCCTCGTCAGAGACGTAATATACTCTCTTATAGGTGACGAGGACCATAATATACTCTCTTATAGGTGAACATCGAACAAGTTCGCCGGCCAAAGCATCCTTCCAGGGGCCCAGCAAACCAGCAAGTCTACCTGCAAGGAATGAAACAAAGGAATCAGAACAATCTACAACTTAGTATGTTTCAACAGAGAAAAACTAAGTCGCAAATGCAGACTGCAGGCGCGGGAATGATCCACGCAGTCAGCCAAGCAGACACGGGAATGATCCACGCAGTCAACCAAGCAGACGCGGAATGACCCACGCGGTGAGCCAAACTGCTGCGTAGCAGAGACAAACGCGAATCAAAACGCGGTCTCATTCTACGCCCGCGTTTAAAAGCACAAGATGCGAGAAACTTCAGATGCCGAAAATTGCCATCTCCCTGTTGAATAAACAAGAGTTGCAAGATTCGGGTCTGAAAATTTTAGCCCAATTTAGAATTCGCTCAAGTCAATGGCCTTAAACGCCAGCTTAACGAGCAAAGCCCGCGCCAAGGATTTCAGCACTTGCGTCCAGAGGGAAGTTGGCGGCGCAGATTCCAGAAGGAATGCACCAACTCAGACTTCATGAGAAAATTCCAGGTGATTATGCCAAAATGCAAACTTGGGTGGACTAGAAACATCACGACAGGTCGGGACAGCATACCGGCAGAGGCCTCTACCGAGAGTTGGGCTCTCTGCATCCAAACGCGAACGAGCAAGATGATCCAAGAGACGCTTTTTCTTGAAGAGACCAAACAGGAGCATAAAAGCCCTGGGTCGTCTTCATCCACAGAGCCATCTTTATCCATGAACACAGGATCCCTTTTAGAGACTTTGAAGGAGGCGAGACTTCTCAGAGAAAACCGAAGAAAGAGCAATCCAAGGTCTGGATTGTCAAAGAGGAATAGGGTCGGCCCTATTTATAGGCAGACCCTAATAACTGCTATTAATGGTGCATCAATCGGAACCGTCGCGCACGACTGTCAAAGCCCAATGGAGGACTGACGCGTGGAGCGTCGCTTTGGGAACCGTCGCAGACACCGATTTCCAACCGCCAGCGCCGGTTTTGCATTAAAGAGCGTTAAAACGCCCAAGTCCAATGAAAAATTGACGCGTGGACAACTACCTTGGAAAACAACGGATGACCCGGTTTCCCAAACGTCAGTGAAGACTTGACGTTCAATCGTCAGTGAAGACTTGACGGTCAAAGATCTCATAAAATCTTTAAGTCAGGCTGCATCAAACGCAGACAGCAAAGTCGCGTCCGGCTGCATTAAACGCAGATGGGAAAGCCGCGTCTAAGAATACGCGTCACCGTTCTCAAATCAAAAGGCATCCACCCGCGCTTTAAAGGAACGTCCACGTGACTCAAAGTCGCTTCCCTTCAGCAAACAATGCTGCGTCCCTCGCGTCTGCTCTATCTGCGTCCTGCCAGCAAGACAAATTCGCATCTCACCCTGTGATTGACGCTGCGTCTCATCAAAAGGACTTAGTGAAATCTAAGTTCCTATTGAATGATGACCGCGTCTCACTCTATAGATCAATGCCGCGTCTCATCAAGAAGACTTAGAGTCTACGCCGCGTCTCATTGAAAGAACTTAGTCTTGCCTAAGTTCAATATTCACAGCCAGCGATCAGGGAGTTGAATTCATCCACAGCTAAACAAAGAAGATGAAACAAAATTTCAAAAGAAACTTTTATTATATCGAAGATAGTAAAAGTGATACAAACACTCTAATAGAGTGTCCTCTTCTTTACAAAAAAAAAGGGAGGGAAGAAGGAGAAAAGGCTAAAAGTCTTGATCCGGCAAAGAACGAATACGTTCCTTGAGACGATGCATCTCGTGCTGACGTGCCTTCTCAGCCTCCATCACGGCTTGGACCCGCAACTCCTCTTCAGATAAAAAGGGTTTTGCAGCCAGCTGTGCTTGCAAAGATTCCAACCTGGAGGAATGAATGGTCTGGCTTTCTTCAGCCCGAGCCTTCGCAGCTTGTTGCTCCTCCAGCCTCTTCCGGATGGTGACAAGCGTCCTCTCATTATCCGCAATCATGGCTTCCGCTTTAGCAATGGCCGACCGAGCATTGGTAATGGCGAGCTCTGCGTTTTGCCGGATGAACTCGGATTCCATTGAATCGTCAGCCAGTTTCTGACATTCAGCTTGGAGACGCTCAGATTGCGGACCTCTTCAGCAACTTGTGCTTCCACATCCTGTCGCTCTCGTTCCTGGTTGGCTAGGAGCCTAGTCAAGATGACCTGCGCTTCTTGAGAAGAGCTAGCATTGTCCAAAGACTTCAGCTCTTTCAGGTCACTTCCCAATCGCTCCACCAACAGCATACACGACTTAGCAAGTGAGGAGACTCCAGTTAATTCGATGTTCCCGACCATGTTTCCAAGAAACGTCCGGGCAAAATCAAAAGAGCTACGCCCAGACAGGATAAAATCGATGCACGATCGCATCGCGTCAAGGAACTGCTGCACCGTCTTGCGTGTCAGGAAATCCATGGTATCATCACCCAAGGTACTCCCCGACCCCCTTTCTATCATGGAGAAAGGGGTGCAAGCCGGCTCTTTTTGCGCAAGAGTCGTGCTGACCGTCGATACGGCAAGAGCGAGACTGGCCACTGGCGCTTCCGGAGGTGTTGTCTCTGCAGGAACCTCCACAGCTAATGATGGAGTAGTAAGCGCAACCTCTTCAGAAGCTTCAGCCGAGACCTGAGCTGCGTGGCCTTCTGGAAAGGTACCGACCGTCGGACTCTCCATCTGAGCCCCCTCAGTCCTCTCTGCAAGTTATTGTGACATTAGCCACAAAGGAGAAAAGCGAAACATTTAAAATATCAGAAACCTCCTTACCATCTGGGAGGTCCAGAGACGCCGAATCCTTGGGCAAATCCTGCGGAATGGAAGTCTCCCTGGCTTCAATAGTAACCCCTTCACCCGGCAGAATGGGTTCTGCCCCGGCTTTAGGGGTTGCCTCCTCTTCCGGCAAAGGAGAAGCCTCCCCGGCATCAGTAGTGGCCCTCGCTGGAGTTATCTCGGCCACCAAAGACGTAGCCCCTTCTGGCTGGGTCAACTCTTGTACCATTTCCTCGATCTGCGAGGAGGGTGCAGCCTCGACATTCTCAGCCAATCCTGCAACATAAAAAAGGAGAATGTTAAAGCCTCCTCTTCAAAATTAAAAAGGGAAATTAGGCCAAAAGGTGAAAAGAGTACCTCCAACGGGAACAATCGCCGGCTGCGACACCGTTGATGACTCACCCCCGTACATTTCTTCCTCCGAGATATGGGAGAACTTTCTCGGATCAGGAAAAACGGGTTCATCACCATAGTCAACCACATCTTCAAACTCGCTTTCCCCTGAGAGTGAGGAAGACGATAGCGCCTCGCGCGAGACTTCTGCAACCGGAGCCTTGCCACCAATTATCCCAGTGGTAGGACTGGGGTCAACTGCCCGAGGACTGGTAATGAAGACGACCCAGGTTGCTGTACCTCATCTCTCCCTTCATGAGCAAGTAAAGACCCGGGTCGAACTGAAATCCCCGGAATATCGACATCTCCTCCACTCATGATGTCGACCTCTAGCTGCTCATCCTCATCAGCGGAGATGGCTCTGTCGACGAGCTCCCCTTCCTCCGCAGACCTACGGTATCTGCTGCTCGACCTAGGGGGACGGACTAAAGGAATATCCTCTTCAGCTATGTCTTCTTCCCTCGGTACCTCAACGACAGCAGGGATGTCTTCAGAGAGGGAGACTTCGGTTGTCAAGTCTCCCCGAACCCTCTTGGGAGCAGGTTCAGCAGTTGAAGCAGAGCGTTGACGACGCTTGCTCACCACCCCGCGAGTCTTTGCTGCCCGCGGCTCCGCCCTTACTGCCTGCGGCTCCCTTCCCGATCTTCTCCCGACCTCCTTCTGGGCCTTCAGGTACTGTTCGGTGAGTTTGAGGGCTTACCAGACTCTGACCTTGCCTCGAGACTTGCATTGATACTCTCAATACATGAAGACCCCGGAGCAAAGTCCGGTGACTGGTTAACCTGAGAGTACCAGGTGCAGAAGCTGAAACTCATGCGGCACTTGGGCCCCTCGATAGGTAGACGGAAAGTTGCTCCCGTCCCTCCGGCCACACTGTAGTACCAAGCCCGAGCACCTTCGAACAAGTTCCCTTCGAAGGCGAGTCGAGCGTTGGGATTCCCGACGTAGAGTTGATCGTAGCCGAACTGTCGAGCGAAACGATTCGGCATGTACGGCTCGATGGTGCATGAAGTCCCCTGCCGGAAAAGCACATATCCGGGTCGGATATTGATCAACCACCAAAAAGCTCCCGTGGACAACCTCGTGAAGCCATCTGAGCCCGCGGAATCAGTACATAGATCCCCGGAAGATGCACCAGGGATCTCGGGGAAGCAGCGATTGATCTGGTAATTCGCGGGATCTGAAAGTCGCTTCCGGACGTAATATATGTAAACGTCACTCCACCTCGAACCCTCCAACCGCTGTACAAAAGGGACGGAACTCTCCCTCCAACGCACCGCCGTCATCAAAGAAGGGCAGTGCATCACGTACCAAGCCAGAAGGTACGTATAAGGCAGCTCGATCCGAGGGTTAGGACGCTTCACCGTCGGATTCCCCTCTGAGTCGACATACGGCTTCCCGTAGGAGTCGGTAGTTTTCAGCGCCTCGCAGAAACTCTTGTTTAGCGCCCGCAACCCGCTCTGAATACCAGCCACCATGGCCGGGAGAAGGGCTATAGGGTTGCTATGAGCCAGGAGCACCGCCGGGTACACCACGTCAGCAACAATAACTTAATGTGGCAACGTGGGCACCACACAACGCTTCAGCCACAGCATCAAGAAGCCTGCCAACAGTGCCCTATCGGAGATTAGGGTCCGGGCTTGATGGTGGAAGCTTTCAAAAATCAGGTCAGGGTCGAAACCGTCCTCGTTCGAGACCGTGGTGTAGAAGCCTTCAGAAGCCTGGTCGATCCTGTCTTCAATCTCCCTGTCGGAACTGGGAACCAGTCGGGTTATCAGAGTATCTTTACTATCGATACCATTAAATAAGTAACTGGCCCAAGACAGTTGCTTGACTCCCTGCGACCGCCAGGTGGTTATCTGACCACAAATGTGGAAGTGACACATCACTTCCCAATAAGTCTCGTACACCCCAGGAAACTCTTTCTTCAAGTAGTGGAGCTCCTTAGTGGTCGGGACATATTCCTCATATGGGATATCCCCTGTCGATAGCCCCGAGACCTCATGTAGCTCGTGCATTGCAAGGCCCATCTCTCCGACCGGGGTAAAGAACGTCCCCGTCAGCGGATTGTAGCGCTCCAGGATCCCGAAAAAGTTATGAGAGCCTGGTGGGATACCCCACTGTACGGCCCTGACCGCCACGTACAGTCCCACGTGTTGTAGCAGATCCCCAAGGTCGGTGAGGACGAAACCTACCATTCTGCCCCACCAGTAGTTCTCCGTGGAATGGACCCACCTGGGCGCACGGAACCCGACCGGATAATCACCCTCCGCTTCCATGAACGCGTTGAGGAAGGTAGTGCCAAGTTGTGGTATCTCTCCCGCCGGAACCTCAGACTTGCGCGACCTAGGGAATAGGCCGAGAACCGACCTGTCATGGCTATCATGACGATGCACTTTATGGGAACCCAAATCGCCGAGGGTAATCTCGGGGACATATCGAGAAATGTCCCATTCCATCTTCCGAGGGACGGACATGTGCTGGAAGTAGGACAGCGGGAACATCCTCTCCATGTCCGGAAGAAAGAATCTTCCACCCTTTATCTGACGGAGCCATTTATAAGTTCCGTCATACACACGATAGCCGCCGTCGTCGATACGATCTCCGAAGAAGAAGGCAGGCTTCTCCAACTTGACGCGAGCATCTGTTGTGAATGCCGCATCGGTCATAAGTACCCGAAGAGTTCTCATGTCAACATTAGAGAGCCTCTCCTTGCGAGCCGGAGACTTGTCAGCAGTCACAGGGGCAGTCCTTCGTAGCACAAATGTCAAGTCTGGTCAGCACCACCTACATGTCCAAAGTGGCGCGTCTTGGCGAGTGAGGCAGGAGTACGGGGCACTGCAAAAGGAAAAGACACTTAGTTAGATACTTTATATGCTAAGTATTCCTAACCCAAACGCGGAAGAGATACTGGACGCAGGAGTTATCAAAACCGCGTCCAGACCTGCAAATCCGCGCCCAAACGCAGAAGAGATACTGGACGCAGGAGTTATCAAATCCGCGTCCAGACCTGCGAAACCGCGTCCAAACGCAGAAGAGATACTGGACGCAGGAATTATTAAATCCGCGTCCAGACCTGCAGGATCCGCGTCTCCACCACATTCTCCTTGATGTCACTTCTGGGGTGCGAAAAGAAGGGAGTTATCCATCTTAACCCTTCCATCACCATAATCGCCAGAGGTTAAGGAGAGTAACTCCCTTCCTTTCACATCCCCAGATATCTAAGTGCTTGAACTCGGACGCCAGATTCATCAAAATCAGCGGCTGATGAAACAGAACGCAAGGATCAAATCCGCGTTCTGTAAACCAAGTCCGCGTCTGAACTCTTCACAATTAGAAATATTCTAAGTGAAGAATCTGAAGCGCAGGACCCAATGGCGCAAGGGTCCAAACCCGCGCCATGGTTATCAACTCAAAGGCTGCGTCTGAGACCGCGTCTGAGAATCAAACACGAGTTATATCTTGTGTTAAAAATTCTTAGGGTTCTATGGGCTTCCATTAATGGCGAAATCCACGCCTAAAAGGGCATTATACCTGGGAAAGCAGCGTCCTGCGCAGAAGAAGCGCCCTCTGGGCCTCGGCGGCGGTCGCCCGTGAAGAAGATGCGGTTGGCTTGGTCTTGGGTGCCATCTTTAATTCCAGTAAATGGAGATGAATAGTTCAAAAGTCCAGTAATGGAGATGAATAGTTCAAACAGAGGAAGAAGATAACTCTCTTTCTTGAGCAAGTGCGTTCGGAGAAGAAGAGGTATCTCTCTAACTGTGGCTATTTATAGGCACAAGGATTCGCGAAGATACGCGGCGTGTGGCCCGATAAGACGCAACGATACGCGGCGTGTGGCCCGATAGACGCTGCAGCGAGTCACTGCTTGACGCGTGGAACCAAATCATCTTTGAACAGAGAAGATCATGCGCCACGGCTCCGCGGCGAGTCATCCTTTGACACGTGGCGCGGTTCAGTTAATGAACCGGGAAATCCGCGCGCCAAAAGGTGAAAATCCTGCCGGTTCCCCAGGCCAGCTGGCGGCGTAATCATGACACGGCACAGACTCGCACCCGACGACCATGTCTCTTCGATGGATATGCCCCGTCAGCATCGCCATAAATGCGCCCAGACAATCGCGTCTATATTCAAAAGATGCGTCTCCCCGAAGTTCGCGTCTTCAGCTGAACATCGCGTCTGCCTTATGAAGATCAGTCGCGTCTCCATTGCCAAAGGACGCACCCTACAGAAATCGCGTCTTTACAGCAGTACCATCTCGGCTTTTTGAAAAAGAACCTGCGTTCGGCCTCCTGCTTCTGCAAAATCAGTTCAACAGTACACTGACGCAAGCAGACGACCAACCACTCCTGGCTTAAAGCACACTCGTGACAAGACTAAAAGCAATCGGGGAGGTTTAGACTGTGCATCTAGACACTCAACATGATCAACTCTGGTGGTTTCAGAGAGTTTCAACAGTACACTCGCGAAGACCAAAAGATAAGATCGAACCCGGAGCATCAACAGTCCAGTCACGAAGGTGAATTCAGCTAGAGTCCAAAGTATTTCGAAATCCGTCCAGTTAACTGCGGAATATCGAAAACTTTGGAGGGGGTTCTGTAGGCCGTCCAAAAGTTACTGGAGGACAAGCCATTGAGAAGCAAAGTTTCAAGTTCTAGACGCGAGGGACTATCACCTGCGTCTCAGCATCAAAGCGCGTTGGCCCGCGTCTCAGCATCAAGGCGCGTTGGCCCGCGTCTCAGTATCAAGGCGCGTTGGCCCGCGTCTCAGCATCAAGGCGCGTTGGCCCGCATCTCAGCATCAAGGCGCGTTGGCCCGCGTCTCGGCATCAAGGCGCGTTGGCACTATCACCCGCGTCTTAGCATCAAAGCGCGTCGGCTCGATACCCGCGTCTCAGCATCAAGGTGCGTCGGCCTGACACCCGCGCCTCAGTTGTAACCACCCGGATTACGGGGCCATTCACCGCACAAGTAGCGGGAAGTGGCCCCTCATCGTGGAGCACTTTTAGGGGGCACGATCACCCCCTAAACCTCTATAAATAGCCCCGTCGCTATGAAGAAGGGACCTTTTTTTTGGGCAATCAGCATCAAGGTCAAACTTTTGACAATCAGCAACAAGAGGGCGACACAGAGAGAAAAGAAGCAGATCAACTCTTCAGTAAGTTCGCTGCGTACGAGCTAGCTTTCGCCTACCTTCTCTTCGAGAGTTTTGGTAGACAGAGCTGAGTTACTCTTCCTACCGGCCGAAGAGGAGATCCCAGAAGGACGGTCATCTGGTAACGGAGAACAAGATTCACTCTCCACCGCCACACGAAGAACCCAGCATTAAACAAAGGGGGAATTCAAGACTCAATATTCTCCCTCCCTTGTAACCGGAAGGAACAGTTTTTGTTGTAATCCTTTTCATTTGATTCAAGGAAAACTTTTACCGCAAATTCTCGTCTCTCTCCTTTCCCGGGTCATACAAGTACCCTTCTCCTTTCTTCCATCGTTTCAAGCAATAAAAGGTAATATTTTTATTTTCTCTTTACTTTCATTTTCTTTTCCCTCTACTTTACCTCCTTTGTTTGATGAGTTGCAAGTGAAGCCAGAAGCATTAGTATAACGATGTGTGTGAGTGCCAACGATAGTTCATGAAGACGTTCTCCTCCTCAAGATCCGTATCAATTCATTCTTGCTCAGCTTGATGATATAATGCGCACGGGGACTGAGCTCGATCGTATGGTCTATGCGTTGAACGCCTCCGAATGCAAGGTAGAACATGCAAAGGTTTCCAGGTAAGTCATCAATCAACCTAAGTAAGTATTCCTTCACTCTCTTTCTTTTCTTTTATTTCTTTAGTATAGATTACCACCTCTTCCAAATCATTCTTTTTTGACTCATTTGTACATAGTCACTTTCTTTCCCCTTTCTTTATAAATAGTCATTCTCATTTCTCTCCACCTTTTCATCTCTCATTTTCTTTCTAACTTTAAGATAACTTTCTTTTTCATTTCATTTCTTTAAACAAAGAAGAATCTTTGTTTTTATCTTCATTAAGATTTCAATAAAGAAACGTAAACGCTTCTATCGCAAAACCCTCCTTGTGGATCACGACCCGCATAGCCACTTGCTATAGCGGTAAGAATTGAGCACTTGCACATCTTTATTTCTAAATCTAAAATTCTGTATTTTTTGTGCAGGTTTTACCTCAATCAAATTTTGGCGCCGTTACCGAGGAGGGACGGTAAGTTATTCTCTAAAAAAAAAATAATAACTAATTATTTTATTCTTTCTGTTTGCAGGTTCGGAGAACAGGAAAAATAACAGCAGAAAAGGACATATAGCAACTCTGTGCCTCTGCCCTCGAAGGCAGAGCAGCAGAGCCTACTATAGAGCCGTGTTTCCGCGGCCTGTGTAGTTCACTACTCACTCTGTTTTCTGCAGGTTGCTGCAAATTACAATATTTGTTTACTGCTCTGTTAACTTTTCTCTGTGATCACCCTGCACACTGCTAATTAATTAACAGTAACCTATTTGTTGAAAAATAAAAAAAATTAGACTCTTGCATATAGGCACGTGTCTATTTAATTTTTTTAATTTCTATTGAAGAGTGCTGGAGACAAGGTACGTTCGCATTGCATATAGACTAGAAGCACCCTTGGCAGATTTACTACTTTTGAGTGAATATTTGTCTATTGCTTTACACGTGCACCAAATTGACTTAAGGGCTTGTCCTATAATAAGATAAGGTGGGGATTTTATCACCCTTCCTTGGCCCACAAACAATCTCCTCACTCACTAACCCAAGCCTAACTAAAAATTAGTAGACGTTGGCCCTAGGGACATCTCGGACTCAATTAGGAGATTATCCTAAGGGGGAACAGTGTTGGAATTTGACTCCTGCCAAATCAGTGTCTAGGAAGGGGATTGAGGGCCGAAAGCCCGAAGATTGGTGGTTATTAATTAAGGAACGTCTTTGACGGAAAAACCTCCCACCAATCTTGCCCTGACCTGGCTGATTAACTTGTGGTCAAAGTCTACACCCTACCTCCCGTGGACAGTCTAACCAGTTAGGAGTCGTCTAGGTCATAGGTCTACCCTAACTTAGGTTAAATTTTTTTTTGTTTTCTTATTTGTTTGTTTCTTTTCTTTGTTTGTGTTTGTGTGATATGGCATATAACAATTTTTCCAATTTAATCCATATTACACACCAACGTCTTTTTCGGATATTACCAACCCGGCATATCATAACTTTGACCAACCTAGTGTGCCGGAATGGTCTTATCCGAATGCATATAACCCATGCCCCCCATCTTATGACCATAATTTCTACAATAATTTCAACTCTTCACAGAGTTCATGGGGTTTCGCTTCCCCCGAGTTCAATTTTCAGCCAACTTGTCCTCCGTATCCACCTTGTCCACAATATTCTCAAGATTCATACTCAGATCCACCCATTCAGAATAGAAAACCATCTATCTTGGAAATGATGAGTATGCATGAGTCCAAGCAACAATTACCATCAATATTAGACATGATGATGCGTGAGTCCAAGCAACAGTCACAGAATCTGACCGACTCACAACTTCATCATGATTGTCCCAACAACACTTCCTCTTTTCAAGTCCAATCACAAAATGATGCACCAATCGACTATGAAAAGATGCTTGAAGCCATGACTCAAGCTAGATTAGCTCGTGATCATGAAATAGATATGATGGTTCAATCTTTACGTTCTCACCGTTCGGCCATTTCTGATATCGCTAACCATTCTGTTAGAGCCGACGAGCCACGTTGTTTTGGACAACAAGATTCTAATTCAGTACCATCATTTGAACTTGCCGAAACTCCAATTTTTGATAGTTTGGCAAGTTATTCCTTTCCTGAAATAGAACTTGAGCATGAATATGATCATGATCTCCCACTTGGTGATTCAATTCTACTTCCTGATTCAATAATGACTTCGGTGTCTTCACCTGATTTTACTTTTCCCGAGACAACATTGGATCCTGTGCCAATTCATCATGAAATTGAATCACCCATTTTTGATGATCATATTAAACTTGACCAATTTTATAATTTTGAAAGTTCCATGGATAAATTGGCAAGTTCTCATTTTTATGATATTGAATTCAATGAGATATGTGGACCTAGATTCTCAAATCTGTGATCAAGTTCAAATTCCCGAATCATTATTGACTCCTGTTTTGTTACCCAACTTAGGTAATCTTTTAGAGTCAGTTTTGATTCCCACACCTATCATTCCTGAACTTGAATCACCAATATTGAGTCATATTCCATTGTGGGAAATGATTGTGGACTTGAGTTTCAACTTCTTGATTTGGACCCACTTCTTGAACCAATCCCGACTCCTGAACCATTACTTGATTTAAGTTTCTTTCCTGAGTCGGTATTCGTTCCCGCACTTCTGACGTCCAAGTCAATCATTCCATCTTTTCACACTCCATTTTGGGACAAGGCAGTTGACACAATTGACTCTAAAAATAATTATGAAATTTGAAAATTTGATGGGGTGGAAATTGTTAAAAAATGATAATACATACATTTTAGTGGGTTATACAAGAGAAATTTCTGGTGGGTTCCTCCGAATACCACATTTCTTGATTGGGTAGCAACGCTTGGCCCAATTAGACCACCACCGGAACCACCACCTTGAGGTAACATCTGCTTCCCTTTCTTCTTTTTCATGCATACATTCATACATTGAGGACAATGCATGAGATAAGTGTGGGGGGAGGTTTTACTAACATACTAACATAGGTAGAAACTAACAATTTGCTTAAAAAAAAAAGACAATAATGTCAGGGCACCTATGCCAACCAGGGGTCACCATCTACATTGGTACTAGTATCTGATGGTACAGAATTAGAAGCAAATATCAAAAAATAAGCCAAATATAACTCTTCATTAATATACCACTCGCCTACATCATTGGTGGTGTATTGACATCGAGCTTATTAACGCTCGTTACAAGTGGATTTAGCTCTCAAAGACATTCTTCTTCTGCCTCTGGATCGACATCAGCTTTATTACCAGAGTCTAGTTCTCTGGCTGGCGATTCTCATCTGTCTCTAAAGATTCCTGTATAGGAGGGAGTCTGTAAAGTAATTCTCTACCCCTTTGAACAGATGCCTTTCAGCGATCAACGTTCGGACTTTTTCATCCCTGTCAACATACTTATAACTTGTTGGAGAGTAGAGGGGACGATGGAGTTGCGATTGTTGACACTTAAAAAAGACAAGATTCTTATTGGTCCGAATAATGTCTAAACTTGTTGACATTTACAAAAGACAAGTGACAGACGAGCTGAAGACCAGTTTTCACCCATCTCCGAGGACAAGGAAGCAACTTGGACTCCACTGATCCAGCAAGCAGACAGTGAACCCGGATTATTTCTAAACAGACCTCAGCAGGTCTAAAGATGCTAGCACTTAGCATCACATGAGCCCAAAGGGATAGCCTCGCTTGAGAGGCTAAGATCACCCGACTTCGCCTTGAAGCTATTCAAAGCCTCGCCAGGAAGCTAACTCATAGCTTCGCCAGAGGAAGTCAGCTCCGCCCTGAAGCCATACACAACTGCGCAGAAAGGGTATATGGTAGCCTCGCCACAGACGACTTCTAGCTCTACCGAAGAGTTTCTTTCGGACTTCGCCAGAGAAACTGCCTCCAGCTCCGCTGTAAGTTCAAGGCGGGCAGCGCCACTATTGGTCTGCTATGGTCAAACCTTTGACCAATCAAATCTCCGGACGAGATCAGATCTAATCAGATCAAATCCAATTAAGATCAAATCGGAGATCAAATTCGGCAGTTGATTGCCACAATCTCTTGACTCTCTTAAAACGAGTAAGGAGATCAGGGAAAATCCTCCAACAATATGGAAAGGATCAAAACAGATCAAGAAGATCAACCGACCTGCCATTTCTAGCTTCGCAGAAGCTGATCTTAGCCTCGCCGCAAGGCTACTTTCCAGATTCAAACAGATTTGATTCAATCTGTTTCCATATCTTCAAGGGACGATTATACCCTTGCTCTCCCTATAAATAGTCCATCAGGGGCACAAGGAGAGAGAGAGCTTTTCTGAGACGACACGCACAAGAGGACTCCACAAGCAGAGGCTTCTTCACGACGCACCGTGCGCTCTTGAATTCAGAGACTTTTAGAGAATTGCTTCTCTATTCAGGGTGCTGATACCCTAATACCTTCTTCTCAAGGAATCTCCGAAACCAGGCGAGAAGGAATTCCTAATTGAAGGCAGATTTGAGAAGTAGCAAGAGGGTTCAACCAACCTTCTGTTCTCTGATTCCCCGAACCAGGCGAGAAGGGAATCTCATCGCTCGCATCGTCAAAGGGACAAAGTGGTCGCGCGCTGACCAGACTCCTATCGGCACACTTCTTCAGAATCTCTGAGGAGATCTACTTGTAATCTTTTTATAATACTTGTAATTTAGCTCCTCAACTCTTTTATTGTAAGTTTTCCCTTTGCAAATCAATGGAAAACAAGATGGCGACTCCGCTAGGGACTGTATTCTCCACTGCCGAGAATCACGTGTTGCAATGCGGCGAACAGACCTTCGGGTCTAACTCTGAAATCAGAAAAGCCGGTGCAGCCAGAGCCCCTCTGGCTAAATCTTCAAAGAAAGTCTCTGCGGAGATAGAAAAGGCTCTCTGTGAACCTACTACAGTTCTCTGGCGCAACAAGGAAGCACGCCGCAGCCCAAGTCCTACACTTTCGAGAACTTGGTGGTTCAGTTCGATCAAGGAAGATTGAAGAAGTCCTCTCTGGGGGTGGCCTAATGCTTCGAGCACGGAAGCATAGGAAGGTCTCCACGACCAAGGTTTTAGAACAGAAACCAGAAGCAGAATTCTGCCAACACCCTTCAGCCTTGCGTGTCGCTGATCAGGTTCTATGCGAACCTAAGTATCCTCTGCCAAAGCAGATGTGGAGGCCTAAACGGAAGTCTCTGGCCGAAGCTTCAGGCGTAGCTATGCCAAAACCGCGTCTCTCTCGCGAAGAAGAAAAAGGCAAGATGCCTATCTGCTCCAACAATGCTGCCGGCCGCGAAGTCACGACGGCAATCATACCGTCGCCCGATTCAAGAGCAGCAACGCCTTGTGCCAGCCTCGTTCATATGAGCGAAGCTACTGTACCTCAGCGTACTCACCGGGTCTATGACCGCGAAACTAGAGCTGAAGTACTATTCAGTGCTAATCCCTTCTGCAGAGATAAGAGGAACGGGACATCATCCTATAAACGCCCCAAAAGGGCCTCTACGCGGGATTATTCAGGTCTAATAGGCCTGACTTGCGGGAACTCTTGGCGAACAAGCGGAAGTCGGAGTCTTTCCGAACCACTCCCCCCTATTGTCAACAAAAGGGATGTCAGCTGGTGACAGTCCACTCAGCTCGTTGCCGATTACGACCAATCATCGCCACTTCCCTATGCCGGCGATCAGTTTTTGATCGGCTGTCCGTACATGTCCCAATGAAGCATCGCAAAAGGAGCATCTCACGAGATCTAGCCTCTACATCCGTCAACATGACCGGAAGAGGACGAGAGCTGCGCGGGGAAGACAAGCATCTTACGACACCCCCTACAGCTCCCCAGATCCAGATTACAGCCCAGGCTTAGGCGAAGTCTTGGTGCATGAAGAGGGTGTTTTCCGAAACACCCGATCTAGGGTGGCGATATCCTACAGTTATGAACAGCCTTCTTCCTCAACGACCCTAGCCTCGCCGAGCCCAATAAAGCACTCCAACCATCGGACGAAGAAGATGAAGATAGTGGGTACGCCTCTTCAGCGACAGTTAGCTTAGTGTGAACAGACAGAGCATCAGTCAACATGGCTGATAATGTTAACGACGACCTTCGTCGACGTTTGGAAGCTCAGGAGCAAACTTCCAAGACTCAGCAAGAAGCTCTGGACAACATTCAACAGATGCTCGCTCAACTCCTCAGTAACCGGAATAACAATGATGCCGGGAGCAATCACGATGAGGAGGAACATTTCAGCAATGAGCAGCCAAAGACGGAGAATCCAAATAGGGTTCTTCTTTAGACGCTGAAGTCCTTAAGGGTCTCCAAGCTCAAATTGCATCCCTAGCTCAGAGGGATGAATTAAAGAAAGTAGGGGCAGTCCGTCCTTACCCGTTGGAGTGGGATTCAGTGCCATACCCACAAAGTTCAAACCACCAACGTTGCATACATATGATGATAAAAGTTCACCAAATCAGCACATCTACTATTTCCGGTCTCAGACTGGTAATGTTATAGGCAACGACGCCATCATGGCTAGGCTGTTCATTGGCACCTTAAAGGGGGTGGCATTTGACTGGTTCCGAAGTCTCCTTCCGGACTCTATCAATTCGTGGATCGACCTGGAAACCCGGTTCCTCTCTCGTTTCTATGAGGATGATACCGAAGTGACCATGGACAAGCTCCTCTCCACTATACAGAAGAAGGGCGAATCTGTCCGTGACTACATTGAACGGTTCAGAAACTTATCCTTGATGTGCCCAGCAGGGATGCCACTACCCATGCTCTTACAGACATGTAGGCACAACTTCCTGGACCAAGTAGAAGTTCGCATGGGGCTGTCAAGGCCTACACTTGGAAAGAATTGGTCGAACAAGCTGAGATAGCCGAAAAGTCGGCTAAAAAGTTCGAACCATCCACCCCTAGAGGCAAAGGGGTATGAACAGTAAAGGACGTAGCGACCTACCGCAGTCTTCTCAAGCCAAAGGGAAAGAGACTATGTCTGTGGAATTGTCCGGGGACGTGCAGCCGAAGGCCAAGAGGAGCGGCTTCTGAAAAAACACCTAGAGGGGGGGTGAATAGGTGTAAGTGCTAATCTAAGAAACTTAATGCAAACTAAGTGCGCTAAATGCGGAAGCTAATGCAAATTATGCACAAACTAATACAATACAACAAGTGTAGCCGAATTCCCCTTGCGAGGCTCTGGACTAACTCCCCTTGATTCCCCTTGAAATGGGTTGAGGTGCTATGTGAAGCTCTTGTTGGATGAGTATAAGTTAGGCACACACACACAAGCAATCCAAGCAATATGAAATGCACACAATCAAGCCAAGCATATAAGAATGAATTGCAATATAAAAGATGCAAGGCAACACAAGCAATATATAAGATATGTATGCAATGAAAGAATGATGCTTGAATGAATCAATGCTCAACACAAGCAAGTATGATATGATGATGAGTATGATGCTTTGCACAATTATAAGAGAGAGAGTTAGAGAGACAATGGATCAAAACGCAAACACCAAGATTTGTTTCGAGGTTCGAGCACCTTGCTCTACATCCCCGCCTACACCACCGTGTAGGATTTCCACTATCTCAACTCCCACCGAGGGAACCTCTACCAAAGAGGATTTCTTACAACTCTAGGAGTACCAAACTCCTCTCTCAACAACAACCTCCTCACACCGAGGGGTTAGGCCCGTAGCCAATACAACAACCAATCCACACACCTCTACCGAAGAGGCTCACAACCAAACTCCACCTCTACCTAAGAGGGATCCACAACACAATCACCCGATCACCTCTACCGAAGAGGGATTCACAAATATAAGGGTGTTTACAACAATGAGGTTTACAACAAACAACCTCAAACACTTCTCTTTCTTTTTCTCTTATCTTTTTCCACAAAAACAAGATCCTAATAGTTTAGGATAGAAGATAGCTCAAGTGTGAAAAACAAGTGTTTTTGGAAACAAGCAACAAAGAAAAATCTTTGGGAAAATACTTGCAATATGATAGAATTGAAGATCTAAGCAAAAATCCCAAAAACCTATTTTTCTTTGATTTTCAAAAAACCCTAAAAAATAAAGATGAGAAGTTTTTGCACTTAAAACTCTTTTGAAAACTCTTTTAAACACTTCAGAAAACTAGTATTTTTTTCTCTTAAAAAACTTGGCTAAAATCCCCAAAGAGATGGGGTTTATATAACCCCTATACAAACTAGCCGTTAGGCTGAGCTGGCAGTCTGACAGACTGCCGGTCGACCGGTCCGGTCGACCGCCAACGGTCAGAATTATGACCGTTGGGCAACTGCGGTCGACCGGCCCGGTCGACCGAGAGAAAACCCGAGAGCAGAGCTCTCAACTCGGTCGACCGTCCCGGTCGACCGTGTCTGTGCCTAACAGACGTGCACGTCTGTGCACGTCGGTCGACCGCAACGGTCGACCGGCCCTTGGTGCGGTCGACCGACCAGCCTGTCAGCACAAAACAAGGTCAGAAATTTTGGGAAAAATATTTATAAAAACTTTTATCATTTCTGAAAATTCCATAAAACTTGTTTTATCATTTTATGTTGAAACTCAAACAAGTGATAAAAATTTCAAGACAATATATCAACATATCAATTCATTTTGAGTCTTGCAAATTTTATCAAAAACAAAACCTTGTATTTTGTCAAACTTGATTTTTCCAAAACATGAATAGGGATATCAAAATAAGTTTGTTTACCAAGTTAAAGCATGTATGTATAATAGAAAACATCTACTATACATATAACATATGTAAACTTGTTTTGATCAACTATTCATAAAAACCAAATATCAAATCATAAAACGTGTGTGTTTTGTGTTCACTTGAGCATATCAACTAAACTAAGCTTTACAAATATGGATCTAAAACTCTATCTAAACTAGGATACCTAAGTCTTCTTGACGATCTTCATCTTCAAGTAGACTTGCTCCAAAACTCCATCCATGGGCTAGGCAAAGTGAGAACTTGAAGCTTTGGCCCTGGAATCACCCTGAATAGATTCTAAACTCCTTGTTGAAGCTAATCACCAACTAATATCCTGTTAATGATCTGAAACATAGAAACACAAGAATATTAGTAAACATAACTACATGAGTTGATCATCATCAAAACTAGAGTGGAAGGCCATTGGGCCAACAGCTTCAACAATCAGGAGCCTAAATTCCTCCAAAACAGTACTCCTTCAAAGATGATCAGGTGGTCACGATATTCCATCTGCTCCACAAAGGGAATAAAATGAAGCTGCCAGATGCTCGGCGTCCCAATGAGATAGGGCGCACAAACGACCCTAAATACTGTCTCTATCACAGGATGATTCACCATCCTACCGACAAGTGCTATGTCCTCAAAGATAGAATTCAAGCCTTGGTTGACGCCGGAGTCCTGACACTAAAGTCAGAGCAGAAGAAAGTCACTGCCAATAAGGTGACCCTCGAGTTCGGTAAAACCCAAAGGTCATAGTTCCTGACGGGACTTATCCAGTCTCTGTGCCACGGCTGGAAGTCAAGCATCCTCCAGCTAAAACTCAAGATAATGAGGGTCTTGTTCCCTTAACATTGGAGACAGGGAAGTCATGTGGATACACCCAGACTTCATCCAAGACATGCAGTGGGATTCAAAGAGGCCCAAGTCAAAGGGCAAATCTTACAATGTCATCTCCATCCTGCCAGACGACGGCAATCTTACGTCAGCTTCCCTCAGTGATTCAGAAGGAGAAAAGCATGCTTGCACAACGCAGGCCGATGTACCTTAGCCGACGGTACTCGATCCGGAAAATCATACTTAAGGCAGTATGAGAAGTCTACTGACGAGACAAACAACACAAACAACGTCAGTACAAATACTAGCATCCTCTCCAGTTCCAACCAAGGGAAAGGAGAAGCCTACGGAAGTCCGGTTCGACCATGTCCTGAAGAAACCTTCAGGCCCAGGGCTTGACATGCCCTTTCGTTTTGACATATTAGCTCAGCTGGCTAATATCCCGGCTCGTATCACAATACACGAGCTCCTTCGTCTCTCAAAGAGACAAGAGAGAGAAGCACTCAGGGATGCGCTAGCCAATTCAGAATCCTTTCTGACATACATGTCAGAGGTCCCTAATGGTGACGTTCAGCCTCCTTGCCTAGAATGTCATCACACACAATCAAAGGTGCCCGCCATTACATTCACGGCGGAAGATATGCTTCTCAAAGACAACAAGCACGATCGACCTCTGTACTACACCGGATATATCGGTTCAACGTGCATTGAAAGAATACAAGTCGATCCGGGGTCCGCACTCAGCATCATCCCCAAAAGGCTTCTCTACTTCCTCGGCATACCGCTGTATAGGTGTCCGCAACCACCACTACAATATACGGTTTCAATGCCGGGAGCAGTCACCCACTTGGAAAAATCCGACTCCGTTGCAGAATCGAGAGCCTGATGTCAGAAGTGACATGCTATGTCATTGACGCTGACACGTCATATAACCTGCTGCTAGGACGACCATGGATCCATGCCAACTGGATCGTTCCCTCTACTCTGCACCAATGCTTCAAATATGTTGAAGGTGACGCGACAGTAAGAACTGTCTTTGCTGAGAAGCAACCATTCAAAGGGGTAGAAAATTACCTCACTGACGCTCTCCTGTATCAAGAGGCAGGTGGAACACCCAAAGAACCATTGCCAGATGATGATGAAAGTGGCAATGAGGCGGATTCAGAATCCGAAGCAGGCATGCCAGACATTTTGATTGGTGAACCAATTATAGCATGTCTTGATAATTCCCAATATAATACTCCTTCTGAAGATGAAGGTGAATGGGTAATTAATGATAATATTTCTTTCGATTATCCTGCGAGTATTGGGTCGGTTAAATCCATTACAGATGGCTCTCTGCATATGCCCTTACATAAGCCGAGTGCGGCCAGAACACCCATGGAAGCTATAGAAGGGGCCACGCTAGTGATCCCTCCGTCCAAACAAGGTCAGTTACCGATAATCTTTGGTAGAAACCAACCACGGGGACCCACAGCTATAGATTCAAGTTCAGATTCAGAACCTCCACAATTCTTCCATTACGCGCAACCTGCACGCCATATTATAAAGAAAATGGGATACGACCTAAAGCATGGAGAAGGCCTGAATTTTGGAAAAGGAAGACGAAGTTTGATGCGTAACTTTTTGCCAAAAGGGAAGCCTGCAAATTACTATGATAGTACACGCAGGGGGTTGGGATACGTTACACCCACATCGTCAGCAACGGTTCAAGCCAAAGACGATGAACCAATTCCATCACATTCAGCCTCATCCTCCGAGTGGGACTCAGATGTCAGTGTAGGAGGGATGTTCGAAAACCTCACTGTTAATATGACTTCAAGCAGTCAATTGGAGTCCGCAGAAGCTGTTGATAAGGAACCATAGGCCCAGCATTTAGACCTCCAATGGGAAAAGCGATTCGAACTGCGCGAGCTACCTACCGAAGACAAGGTGGTGCAAGTCAACTTAGGTAATCAAGACCACCTAAGCCCATCTTTATAAGTAAAAGCCTATCACTTACAGAAAAGGAAGAATTGATAACACTCGTAAAGGAGTATATAGATGTCTTCGCATGGAGCTACGAAGATATGCCCGGACTCGATCCATAAGTCGCCATGCACCGTCTGAACATCAAGCCCGACGCCAAGCCAGTCAAGCAACAACAACGTCGATTTCGCCCGAACATTATGGAGGCTATTAAGGCTGAAGTCCATAAGCTCATTGCATGTGGCTTCATTCGGGAGGAACAACATCCAGATTGGATTGCTAATATCGTTCCCGTCCTCAAGAAGAATGGGAAGATACGGATCTGCATCGACTACCGTGATCTCAATACGGCTTGTCCTAAGGACGAATTCCCACTGCCCATCACAGATGTCATGATTGACAATACCTGTGGATTCGAAAGAATGTCTTTCATGGACGGCTTTTCAGGGTACAATCAGATTAAAATGTACCCCGACGATGAAAAGCATACGTTGTTCCGAACACCCTTGGGGGTATACTGCTACACGTGATGCCCTTCGGGCTAAAGAACGCCAGAGCAACCTATCAGCGGGCAATGAGTACAATCTTCCGCGACCATCTTCGAAAAACGGTGGAATGCTATGTCGACAACATTGCTGTCAAAAGCCGCAATAAGAATGAACATCTTCGCGACCTGAGACGATGTTCGATATAATGCGGGCTCATCAACTGAAAATGAATCCAATAAAATCCTTCTTGGGAGTGTCAAGTGGCAAGTTCCTTGGGTTCATTGTTACGTCAAAAGGGATTCACCTTGACCCAGACAAGGTCAAAGCTATTCAGAGCATGCATCCACCGAGGAACCTCAAAGAGCTTAGAGGCTTGCAAGGAAGATTGGCGTATATCAGAAGGTTCATCGCAAACCTTCAGGACGTTGTCAGCCAATCACCCGACTTATGAAAAAAGTGCTTCTTTCGTATGGGATCAAGCTTGTCAAGAAGCTTATGAAGACATCAAGAGATATCTCACGAAGCCCCAGTCTTAGTGGCCCCTACATCAGGGAAGCCATTCTTGCTTTATGCAAAAGCTCTGGACCATTCTCTTGGTGCCCTTCTCGCTCAAAAAGACGACAATGGTCACGAACAGGCCATTTATTATCTGAGAAGGACTCTCATAGGAGCAGAATCTCGCTACAATCCTATCGAGAAAGAGTGTGGCTCTTGTCTTCGCTGTTCAGAAGACACGACATATTTGGTTGGCCAAACCATACATGTCATCTCCAGGGTGAACCCATTACGTCTCCTTATGACAAAGCCAGGATCACTGAATTCAAGATTGGCTAAATGGGCATTTCTTTTGTCTCATACGACATGATCTTTACCCCTCAGAAGGTGGTTAAAGGTCAGGCCCTTGCAGAGTCCTTGACTGCTTATCCAGTTCCAGAACATTCAAAACTTCACGAGGATATTCCAGATGAAGTCTTCGAGTCCAATATAACCTCAGAGGAAGAAGTATGGCAGATGTTCTTCGATGGAGCATCACGAATAGGCCCTAAAGGCAAGATCATCGCCGGCGTGGGGGTTGTGTTTATCTCTCCACAAAATCACGTCCTTCCCAGAGCATTTTCTCTGACAGAATCATGCTCCAACAATGTAGTAGAATAATGCCCTACTTATTGGCCTTCAGCTCGTCCACAGAATGGTGGGGGTACGTTACCTCGAAGCCTACGGTAATTCAAAACTGATTATCAATCAGGTTAAAGGCGAATATGAAGTTCGCCACGAAGACTTGGTGCCTTATTATCACACGGCCATCGAATTGGCTAACCTATTTGAAGGTTTCTACATCGGGCACGTGTCTCGATCTCAAAATACCAAGGCAGACGCTCTTGCTGCATTAGCAACAACACTAGCCTTGCCAGCTGACACCGATTATCACCTCACAGTGGCGACTCGACACCTTGTATGCTCTAAGCATATGTTAAGAACCCGAGAGGTTTATAATATCTCAACGGATCTTGAGCCAAGAGATTGGCGATTTCCTCTCATCGACTATGCCTTACATGGTCTGCTACCAGACGATCCTAAAGAAACGGCATCTATCAGACGAAGGTCTCTCCGATTCTACTACGATCCAACCCTGAAGACACTTTACCGTCGTTCATATGACGGTGTCCTCCTCCGTTGCGTTTCTAATTCAGAGGCGCAGGAAGTGCTTAAAGAAGCACACGACGGCATTTGCAGAGCTCATCAGCCAGGTCCAAAACTTAAAGATAGGTTGCATAGGCTTGGATACTATTGGCCAACCATGACAGCCGATGCCATCCAATATGCACGAAGGTGTAAAGCATGTCAGATTCATGCGGACTTCATTCACCAGCCTCCGGAGTAACTCCACCCAACTGTTGCTTCATGGCCGTTCGAAGCATGGGGAATCGACGTCGTAGGGCCAATCAGCCCCTCTTCGACAAAAGGACACCGGTTTATCCTGACAATAACTGATTACTTTCAAAGTGGGCAGAAGCCATACCACTGGTTGAAGTCAAAACCTCTAACGTGGTGCATTTATCAAACACTATGTCATCCATCGGTTTGGTGTCCCTAGGCGGATCATCCATGATAATGGTCCCCAATTCATAAGCCAAGTATTCTATCAGTTCTGCGATAAATACCGAATTCAGAATGTGGCTTCGACTGCCTATAATCCTGCTGCTAACGACTTGGCGGAAGCATTCAACAAAACGATCATCAAGCTACTCAAGAAGTTCGTCTCCTCGAATAGCGAGATTGAGACGAAAAGCTTGGTGAATGTCTTTGGGCCTACCGAACCACGGTTCGGACACTGATAGGCAATACACCTTTTTCCTTAGTGTACGAGTGTGAAGCAGTCATCCCGTTGGAAATTCAGATGCCGTCATTGCGATTCGCTCTAATGACTAAGATCACATCAGAGGACAATGATCGGTTGCGTCTTCAAGAGCTCGAAGCCCTGGATGAGAAGCGACTATAAGCTCAGCAACATATTGAGCTGTATCAAGCTCGAATTTCAAAAGCCTTCAAAAGAAGGTCAAGCAGAGGTTCTTCCAGAAAGGAGACCTGGTTTTAGCCGTCAGACGACCGATGATTATGACGCACAAGACCAAAGGCAAATTTCAGCCTAAATGGGAAGGACCGTTTGTAATAGAAACAGTCTATTCAAACGAAGCATACCGCCTCATGACTTCAGATGGCGATTTACTTATGATGCCGATCAATGGCAAGTCTTAAAGAAGTATTATCCTTAATTAAGGATCCTTCTCATGATCAAGTTAACATTACACCTCTGATCAAGACCTTCATATCCAAGGTACATGCAAAGAGAGCCTTTCTCTTCCTCCAAGCGAGATCGCAACCATAAACCAGTAGGAACCTGGCATATACTGGTTCTCTCAAAGGAGAATCAAGGTTGCGCATACGCTAACCAGATGATCCAACATCCTTAACGATTAAGGATAGGGGAAATTGTTGGCCTTTAAGCCCAACATAAGTCCTCGACAACTCATCACGCTGAGGGAATAGCATGGCTAGCCCAATTCAAACGGTGTTGGTAAAGGCATATCAAACCCGTTGACAGCTGGAGATTTGCTAAAAATCCTAAGGGACCTATTCCTATTTGATTCCCTCTCCAAAATCACTTACCAATTCTCATCCATAGAATGGTAAGTCCACATATACATTTCACTGTTACGTTAACATTAAACATATGACAGTGATTCCCTCATTTTTTCCCGTGAAAATGAGAGACCTCCAAATCACTTACCAATTCTCATCCATAGAATGGTAAGACCACATATACATTTCGCTGTTACGTTAACATTAAACTATGACAGTGATTCTCTTATTTCTACCAGTAAAAACGAGATCCTTTCCCAAATTCCATCACCAATTCCTTGAGCTTGGTGGCGTCTCATTCGGTTATGTCATTGCGACCTCTGAACCAGCAGACAGCCAAGTCTCAATTTCGAGCTTGTTGACATTTACAAAAGACAAGTCTCAATCCGAGCCCTGTTGACATTTACAAAAGACAGGTCTCGATACTTATTGACATTTACAAAAGATAAGTATCACCAACCTTGAGCTTGGTGGCGTCTCATTCGGTTATGTCATTGCGACCTCTGAACCAGCAGACAACCAAGTCTCAATTTCGAGCTTGTTGACATTTACAAAAGACAAGTTCATTCCGAGCCCTGTTGACATTTACAAAAGACGGGTCTCGATACTTATTGACATCTACAAAAGATAAGTATCACCAACCTTGAGCTTGGTGGCGTCTCATTCGGTTATGTCATTGCGACCTCTGAACCAGCAGACAGCCAAGTCTCAATTTCGAGCTTGTTGACATTTACAAAAGACAAGTCTCAATTTCGAGCCTGTTGACATTTACAAAAGACAGGTCTCGATATTTATTGACATTTACAAAAGATAAGTATCACCAACCTTGAGTTTGGTGGCGTCTTAATCGGTTATGTCATTGCGCCCTCTGAACCAGCAGACAGCCAAGTCTCAATTTCGAGCTTGTTGACATTTACAAAAGACAAGTCTCAACCCCGAGCCCTATTGACATTTACAAAAGACAGGTCTCGATACTTATTGACATTTACAAAAGATAAGTATCACCAACCTTGAGCTTGGTGGCGTCTCATTCGGTTATGTCATTGCGACCTCTGAACCAACAGACAGCCAAGTCCAGTTTCGAGCTTGTTGACATTTACAAAAGACAAGTCTCAATTTCGAGCCTGTTGACATTTACAAAAGACAGGTCTCGATACTTATGACATTTACAAAAGATAAGGATCACCAACCTTGAGCTTGGTGGCGTCTCATTCGGTTATATCATTGCGACCTCTGAACTAGCAGACCGCCAAGTCTCAATTTCGAGCTTGTTGACATTACAAAAGACAAGTCTCAACCCTGAGCCTGTTGACATTTACAAAAGACAGGTCTCACCCGTACTTGTTGACATCTACAAAGATAAGTATTACCCTTTTAGCCCCATAAAGCTAATTTTGAGCTTGGCGGCTTCTCAATCGGTATGTCATCGCGACCTCTGAACGGCGGATAGCCAAGTCTTATCCTTCAGTCCGGCAAGGACTATTTCTTTATCATCATACGATAAAATTTTGAGCTTGGTGGCTTCTCAATCGGTTATGTCATCGCGACCTCTGAACCGGCAGATAGCCAAGTCTCATCCTTCAGTCTGGCAAGGACTATTTCTTTGTCATCATACGACAAAATTTTAAGGTGGCTTCTCAATCGGTTATGTCATCGCAACCTCTGAACCGGCGGATAGCCAAGTCTCGTCCTTCAGTCCGGCAAGGACTATTTCTTGTCATCATACGACAAATTTTGAGCTTGGTGGCTTCTAATCGGTTACGTCATTGCGACCTCTGAACCGGCAGATAGCCAAGTCTCATCTTTTAGTCCAGTAAAGACTATGTTCTCAAGTGACTGCAATACAACTTGGAAACGACAACTCAGCAGATAAGGCAAGTTGGAGATTCGACAGGGGAGTCAAAACAAAATTATTTTATTGAGTTCGAGAAGAAGGGATACATGATGGCACATATATTACAAGTTATAAGCGTACGTCATAAGATCTGATCCGTTCTTCAAGGAGGCCAGCCTCGTCCTCCTATCGTCAGCAGCCCGGACAAGCGCCTGCGACCTCAGCTCAGCCTCATTAAAACTCGCCGTCTGGGCCAAGCGAGATTCAACTTCACCCAAGCTTGCCCTTTGAGCTAGCTCTTGCCGCGAAAGCTCATCACTCTGAGTCTTGAGTTGCTCAAGCCGCGCAATCTCTTCAAGACGTGCAGGTTCCGCCTTGGATAAGAGAAGATTTGCCTTCCTGATCATTTCCTTGGCCTTTTCAATTTATCTTCAGCGTCAGAAGAGCACTGCTAGAAGCATCGATAGCGTCCCCGAGCTCTATCCTCCTTGTCTCCTAGGATTTCAAGTCCGAAGAAATAGCCTTAGTGGCTTCCTGAGCAGCAAGACAGGCTTCATGCATTTGAGCGACAAGATGCGCAAGCTGCTCATTAACCGAAGACTCCAGGTCTGAGCAGCTAAGACGGCGCCATTCCTCTACGTCCCTCTCAAATTGGTCTACCAGAAGCTCTAATGCAGCGGCCTGATTATCCCCTCCAAAGTCCCGAATACTTTCAATACTGCGGAAAGGATCACCTTTAATGTAGAAAATGGCATAGTCAAGCCTTTCAAGACCAGATCGATGGATCGCTTCAAGCCTTTATAAAAGCTATCGACTATGTCAACTATAAAATCATTTTCAACCTCGGCCACTTCTGGTAGATGGACAACCTCAGAAAAATCCACCAGCCGGTTGACACTACTGTGGAAGGAATGGCGGGAACACTGACAGCAGCAGCATGACAGGTCATCAGTGATCTCGGCAGAGTCTTCATTGAAACCAGTACACTAGCCACCGCTGAGGTAGGACTAGTGACCATCTCCTGAACAGCAGGCTCAACCACTAGGGTTGGGGAAGTAGGGCTTGTAATCACTCTCAGCTCCGCACCTGGCACAACTGACGGCGCCTCACTCGTTGATATAGTTGGGAGTGAGGACACCTCCGGGACTCCCACCCTTCAACTTCTGTTCCTTCGGCTAGCTCAGGCCGATATGGGGGCAGTCACCATACAGCGCGTCCAACACAGCAGCATTCGCTGCGGTCGAAGTGCTCATGTCACCCTTGACCCCTCGGGAAGATCGTCTGGTTCCCTTGAAGTGACGCACCCCGAGGGCGAACATCTGTAACCAAATTGTGTTTAGACAAGACACAATAAATAGTAAAAGCCAAAAAGGTCGGAACAATACCAAAGGATGATGTCGCCTCAAACATCTTGGCAGCCGCATCAGTTTCTACGGGCTCCATTGGAAAGTCCTTTGCGGAGTCAACACGAATGGTCGGCCCGCTTTCGCTTGCCGAATCTTCCGTGGACCACCCAAAAGAGCTTGACGCTACAGGACTTCCCTGAAAGTCCCAGCGCCTGAAGGACCAACGTCAGCTGCATCACCTCCGGATTCCTCCGGGATGGCAAAATAGCCGGCCTCATCACCCTCGTTGTAAGCGAACAGAGGATCATAATGTTCCCCTGTTCTCCGACGGCCTCAGCTCTCGGGCTCGTCATCGCCTCAGCTCGTAATCACGAAGCAGATAATAAGCGGTCCGGAACACTAGAAGATATATTACAAAGACGAAGCTGATCTTACCTAAGTCCGGAGTAACTTCGCCAGTAGTCGGTTCAGCAACCGACAGTTCAACTACTAATGGGGCAGCAGGAGGAAACGCTGCTGCAGAGGGTTCACCCTCTACGACAATTGTAGGAGCTTGGTGACGGGGCTTCTTCACCAACGCTTCCTACGAGACACATGTCCGTCGCGCTTGAGAGGGGCATCAGAACCTCCTCCTCCACTTCTTCTACATGTCTTGGGGGAACTGTCCCCATCACGCCAGAACCAGCTTCAGGAGTCCGGCACCTATCTCCGCTTCAAAGCGAGGACTTTCTGCATCCGAGGCTTCGCTGTCATCCACAGCAACGAATTCCTCCATGCCTGGGACGCGAACCCTCTTACCTTCCCTTTCTCAGAGACCTTTCGCTTCAGCCGCTGAGAAATTAACTTCACACAGAGCTGTTAGCCTTGAATCCAAGGGGTGTGGAGTTGGAAGTTGCATACCACTGGCAGAAGCACAGGGTCATTAGAAGATTGAGAGTCCTCAACGGCGTACGCAGCCGCGCCCCAGTACAGCCTGCAATGAAGAATCGTCAGGCACGGGCTCCATCAATGAGATCCCCATGAAAGCCAGACGGAGATTTGGGTTGCCCACATACAGTTGGTCATATCCAAAACTGCGAGCAAACCGACTTGGAACATAGGGCTCCAAGTAGCAGGTGTCCCCGCTCCGGTATAATAGATGTGAAGGCCGGATGCTGACCAGCCACTCAAAAACTTCCCGACTCAGGGATGACTGCCCCTCCCCCGCATCTTTGAAACTCTTCCTCATAGCCTGCACCCCGAATACGGGGAAAACAGCGAAGAGGACTATAGACGTCATAGCGACGTACCAATTTACGAGCCTCAGCCACGTAAGTTTTCTGCCACGAGCGTCCTTCGAATCGGCGGAGAAGCGCCATTCGAACACCTTGCGGGGGGGTCCTCTCTAGTTCAATCAAAGACGGACAGTGCAAGGCGAACCACGCCATAAATAAGTGTATGGCAGACCTATCCTGGGATTAGGACCGTCGCGAGGCGAAGTGGCCCCCTTCCCACGCTTCGTTGCTGGTGGCCTGCAAAAAGCTCCATAATGCACGAAGGCCTTTCTGGATGCAGCACACCTGGCCGGAAGAAGACCCAGAGGACGACCATGAACCAAACGAACAGCGGGCAGCAAAACATTCGGATGAATGACGTCACCTGAAGAAGACGGCACCACGCACCTCTTTAGCCAGACTGTTAAGAAACCAGCCAATAGTGCCTTCCGGGATATCGGCCGGCGAGCCTGATGATGGAAACTTCGAAGGACATCACCCTTCTCATAAGGACCATCGTCTTCCTTCACAACTAGATCCCCTTGGAAGTGCTTTTGCATCCGGTTAAGATGTCTTCATCAGCAACTCCACAGTGAGCCGCTTCAGGAGTATTCTCCATATCTGGGAACAAATAATCTCCCCAGCTCTTCAAGCTACAGGAGGTTCCTTGCTGCCCCCATGCATACTGGAGCAAATGTACAAGTGGCACATTAACTCCCTGTAGGTCTCAACAAAGTGGGCTCCTGCTTCTCCAGAAGTGTCAATTCTGCCTCGCACGGGAAGATTCTTCATATGGAAGAGATCCAAAAGGCAGAGCAGAGACTCCCACATCTCATGCAAGGCCATACCCAATTCGCCAACAGGGGTGAAGAAAGTCCCTGAAGCTGGGCAATACAATTCAAAGATGGCGTAGAAGCACGCCACGTTAATCTCAATACCGGACAGGTCGCCCGGACGGCCTCATGGAGGTTCAGCCTCTCCAAATCCTCCTCGAAATGAGCGAGGATATATGTAGTTAAATCCCTCCACCATGCTTCGGAGGGTGAATCCAGCCTGGAGTCCTGAAGTCAGTGGCTGGGTAGTTCCCATTGACCTTGCAGAATTGGTTGCCAAAGGTCAGCGCCACTGTAGGATTTTCTCTCACTGGGATCTCTCGCGACACATTCTCAGGATGTAGACCCATTATGCAACGAGAGGCCCCGCTCTTGCATAACTAGGAGACTGAAGCATCAATTTTCCTATGTGGACAGAGTCAGTACTCCGGCTCACTTCCACGACATCTTCCGAGCCTGCGTCACGCACTAGAAGGAAGACAAAGAAAAATGACGCTTGTTGGACGGAAGTAGAACTTCTCACCATCCAACTGGAAAATCCACTGCCCTTCCCTGTCAGTAGTTGGTGATCAGGATCTGGTGCGGTATCCCCGAACATGAAGTCGGGCTTCCTATAAGTTCGACGGTCAAATCTTCAAGGGGAGCCGTAGTCAAAATACTCCTCGTGATGTATTGATCACCACCATAAATAAGCGTGTTGATTGAGGTAAA